>JAODAL010004458.1:0-156586 GCA_025379985.1 Phyllomedusa bahiana | reverse complement strand
ACCTGTTGGGTGGTTCTACACTCAGGCTCCTACTTCCTGGTTAGGCTAGTGGGTGGTTCTACAGCTTCAAGCTCCTACTTCCTCGTTAGGCTGTGGGTGATTCTATAGCTTCAGGCTCCTACTTCCTTGTTAGGCTGTGGGTGGTTCTACAACTTCAGGCTCCTACTTCCTCGTTAGGCTGTGGGTGGTTCTATAGCTTCAGGCTCCTACTGTTGTGGGTGGTGCTAAAACTCAGACTCCCACTTCCTGTACAGACTGTGGGCATTTCTATAGGTTCCGCCTCCTAGACTCTCCGATATGCTAATCACTGCTATAGAACCGACCACAACACAACCAGGAAGGGACAGGGTGCATGAATCTGAAGCTGCTTGTGGCTCTGTGAAACGTTATGGTGAGACAACCCCTTTAAGCGTGTTGTGCTTCTGCTTTACCATTTTGGTCTGTGAGTATCTTTTCAAGGGGAACCCTCCACTAATGCAAGAGAATGGAAGTGACCAGCAATACCAAGAACAGCAGCCATGCATGAGACCGGTGCTGTTTTTGGAAGACGGCGGCCATGTTTTTCTAACCTCATACAACCGCTCTAGACATTAGACGTCCTCTTAGGTCTTAATAGGTCATTTGGTTTGTCGTTGCTGATAAATGACCCTTCGCCCGCTACTATCCCACCATTGGCAGGGCAGCTGCCAGGAGTCAATGGCGGTTCATAGGCACAAGGATCCGAATGCTGCTACATGATAAATGACTCCATTTTCAGGGTCGGATAAATCCTGCGTCTCAGCTGGGCCGTGATTTGGAGAACTCTCTTATACTAATGGTTGTCTGTTTGGATTTCGTGCCGCACGAGACGAGTCCTGAATGAGTGTTACATCGACGATTATCCATGAAAGGAGTCTTCATCTGTGGGGAATGAATGAGGTTTATTGACTCCCTGTAGCACGCTCTCCTTTGCTTTGTGAAATCCCCTGAAATGGTTATTTTGATTATTATAGAATCCGGACACATTGATTGGTTATAGGTGGTTTCTGCTTACGGTTAGCGGTTTTACATTAGTGGGATAAGAGGTGTGCAGGGGAGACACCATGGCCTCCTTCCCTGCCTAGTGGAGGAAAGTGCATCAGTCGACTCTTTCCAAACTACAACTCCCAGCGTAATCTGACAGATGAATACATGGACTGGGGTGCCCAGGGCCCAATGGAGGAGTTGCCTCTAGGGGCCCACCAGCAGTGTTGCCTTTGGGCCCGCCAGCTGAGTTGTCTCTGGGCCCGCCAGCAGTGTTTTCTCTGGGCCCACCAGTAGAGTTGTCTCTGGACCCACCCGTTGAGTTGTCTCTGGACCCACCAGTTCAGTGGTCTCTGGGCCCACCAGTAGAGTTGCCTCTGGGCCCACCAGTTGAGTTGTCTCTGGGCCCACCAGTTGAGTTGTCTCTGGACCCACCAGTTCAGTGGTCTCTGGGCCCACCAGTAGAGTTGCCTCTGGGCCCACCAGTTGAGTTGTCTCTGGGCCCACCAGTTGAGTTGTCTCTGGGCCCACCAGTTGAGTTGTCTCTGGGCCCACCAGTAGAGTTGTCTCTGGGCCCACCAGTACAGTTGTCTCTGGGCCCACCAGTAGAGTTGTCTCTGGACCCACCAGTAGAGTTGTCTCTGGTCCCTCCAGTTGAGTTGTCTCTGGGCCCACCAGTAGAGTTGTCTCTGGACCCACCAGTAGAGTTGTCTCTGGACCCACCAGTAGAGTTGTCTCTGGACCCACCAGTAGAGTTGTCTCTGGACCCACCAGTAGACTTGTCTCTTGGCCCACCAGTTGAGTTGTCTCTGGGCCCACCAGTTGAGTTGTCTCTGGGCCCACCAGTTGAGTGGTCTCTGGCCCCACCTGTTCAGTTGTCTCTGGACCCACCAGTTGAGTTGTCTCTGGGCCCGCCAGCAGAGCTGCCTTTGGGCCCGCCAGCAGAGTTGCCTCTGGGCCCACCAGTAGAGTTGCCTCTGGACCCACCAGTAGAGTTGTCTCTGGACCCACCAGTAGAGTTGTCTTTGGGCCCACCAGTAGAGTTTATTTTGGGGGCCCACCCTACAGCTACTGTAAATGACTGTACCTGCCTCCTACATGCTCCCTCTTGCTTTTTGCCTCCCTCTCTCAGCCTTATCTATGCAGTTAAAAAACATCTCCAGTTATGCCAAGTTCAAGGGCCAAAAGGGGGTTCCTCCTATTCCCCTGTGGGCCAGTCTGAGGCTGGAAGAATACCCAGAACAACTACCCAAATAATATGCTTATAACACACAACTGCTTTTAATACTTTCATGACATCTTTGCAAAAATCAAATCATTGACGATGGGCAACCTCCCTGACCTAGCCGTCTGCAGATGATTAGGCTGCCAGCACTGGTTGCTATAGCTACAGACCTGTTCTGTCTCTCCTGATAGGCTGCCAGCACTAGTTACTATAGCTACAGACCTGTTCTCTCTCTCTCTCCTGATAGGCTGTCAGTACTGGTTGCTATAGATACAGACCTGGCTTCTACTGCCGCCTAGTAGAAGCCAGTAAACCCTCCCCTGAATTCAAAATGAAACCAAGAAAACAGGACTGAGGTGAGATGAATCAATGTAGTGAGACAACCCCTTTAAGGGACGCAGCTTTCAGTAAGTGGCAACAGTCATGGTTGGGTTTTTCTTATGGTTACTTTTATATAAGCAGAGTGAAGTAGAGAGATGTGCAGGGAAGACACTAGAGACTATTCCCTAACTAGGGAAGAAGAGTGCATCAAAATGGCTCTCATGTCAGTGGACTTATTCCAAAGTACAACTCCCATAACCGAACACCTGGAGCAACTAATCTAGTACTATGCTCATAATGCACAACTGCTCTTAATTCCATGGGAAGGTCACATCTTACGACTTCAATCACTGACAAGGGGCAGACTCCCTGAAAAAGCTGTCGGCAGTTCGGAGACTCTCACTATATGTAGAAGCTACTGGTTTGGCTTCCAATCCTTAGTCATGTTTCAAGGCTCTTTAATGGGTTGGATGGAGCATTGCTTGCCCTGGATTTCTCCATGCACTATTATGATGCTCTCCTCAAGCAGAAACCTTACCCCTCTAAAAATCAATCCAAAAAGTTATAGACCCCAGGAGAAACTTTAAAGTCAATGTCCTATCCTGTCTATGGAGATTGTGTCTGTATAGAAGTGTTACTGGTTTGGCTTCCAATCCTCAGTCATGTTTCAAGGCTCTTTAATAGGTTGGATGTGACCTTAGGGGACGCAGCTTCCAGTAGTCATGGTTGGTTTCTCCTTAGGGTTAGTTTTACATTAGCTGCCTGGAATCAGAGTGAAGAGAGGTTGGCAGGGGAGACGTCATAGCGGTCTTTCCTAACTAGAGAAGGAGAGTGGACTTTATCAGATTACGCAGGGCGTTGTAGTTGTGTAATTGCTAATCTTGGAACTACCCAGGTAATATCCTTATAATGTAAACCCTTTTAATTCTATTGTAAGGTCACATCTTACGACTTCTTTGCAAAATCAAATCACAAACGTCCTGAAATAGCCGTGTGCAGTTCGGAGGCTCTCACTATATGAAGAAGCTACTGGTTTGGCTTGAAATTCTCAGCCATGTTTCAGGGCTCTTGAATGGGTTGGATGGAGCATTGCTTGCCCTACAATTCTCCATGCACTGTTATGATGCTCTCCTCAAGTAGAAACCTTACCCCTCTAAAAATCAATCCAAAAAGTTATAGACCCCAGCAGAAACTTTAAAGTCGATGTCCTATCCTGTCTATGGATATAATAGATGGGTGGTCCTATCCTGCGTATGGATATAATAGATGTGTGGTCCTATCCTGATTATGGATATAATAGATGGGTGGTCCTATCCTGTCTATGAATATAATAGATGGGTGGTCCTATCCTGTCTATGAATATAATAGATGGGTGGTCCTATCCTTCATATGGATATAATAGATGGGTGGTCTTATTCTTCACATGGATATAATAGATTGGGGGTCCTATCCATCCTATGGATATAATAGATGGGTGGTCCTATCCTGCGTATGGATATAATAGATGGGTGGTCCTATCCTACCTATGGATATAATAGATGGATGGTCCTATCCTGCATTTGGATATAATAGATGGGTGGTCCTATCCTGTCTATGAATATAACAGATGGGTGGTCCTATCCTGTCTATGATATAATAGATGGGTGGTCCTATCCTGCGTATGGATATAATAGATGGGTGGTCCTATCCGACATATAGAGATAATAGATGGGTGGTCCTATCCTGCATATGGATATAATAGATGGGTGATCCTATCCTGCATATGGATATAATAGATGGGTGGTCCTATCCTACATATGGATATAATAGATGGGTGATCCTATCCTGCATATGGATATAATAGATGGGTGATCCTATCCTGCATATGGATATAATAGATGGGTGATCATATCCTGCGTAAGGATATAATAGATGGGTGGTCCTATCCTGCGTATGGATATAATAGATGGGTGGTCCTATCCTGATTATGGATATTCTATATGGGTGTTGCTATACAGCTTATGGATATAATAGATGGGTGATCCTATCCTACATATGGATATAATAGATGGGTGATCCTATCCTGCGTATGGATATAATAGATGTGTGATCCTATCCTACATATGGATATAATAGATGGGTGATCCTATCCTTCGTATGGATATAATAGATGGATGGTCCTATCCTACATATGGATATAATAGATGGGTAGTCCTCTCCTACATATGGATATAATAGATGGGTGGTCCTATCCTGCGTATGGATATAATAGATGGGTGGTCCTATCCTACATATGGATACAATAGATGGGTGGTCCTATCCTGTCTATGGATATAATAGATGGGTGGTCCTATCCTACACATGGATATAATGGATGGGTGGTCCTATCCTGCATATGGATATAATAGATGGGTGGTCCTATCCTGTCTATGGATATAATAGATGGGTGATCCTATCCTACATATGGATATAATAGATGGGTGTTCCTATCCTACATATGGATATAATGGATGGGTGGCCCCTATCCTACCTATGGATATAATAGATGGGTGGTCCTATCCTACATATGGATATAATAGATGGGTAGTCCTATCCTGTCTATGGATATAATAGATGGGTGGTCCTATCCTACATATGGATATAATAGATGGGTGGTCTTATTCTACATATGGATATAATAGATGGGTGGTCCTATCCTGTCTATCGATATAATAGATGGGTGGTCCTATCCTACATATGGATATAATAGATGGGTGGTCCTATCCTACATATGGATATAATAGATGGGTGATCCTATCCTACATATGGATATAATAGATGGGTGGTCCTATCCTACAAATGGATATAATAGATGGGTGGTCCTATCCTGCGTAAGGATATAATAGATGGGTGGTCCTATCCTACATATGGATATAATAGATGGGTGGTCCTATCCTACACATGGATATAAAAGATGGGTGGTCCTATCCTGTCTATCGATATAATAGATGGGTGGTCCTATCCTACATATGGATATAATAGATGGGTGGTCCTATCCTACATATGGATATAATAGATGGGTGATCCTATCCTACATAGGGATATATTAGATGGGGGGTTTCCTATCCTACACATGGATATAAAGATGGGTGGTCCTATCCTGTCTATCGATATAATAGATGGGTGGTCCTATCCAAACCATATGGATATAATAGATGGGTGGCCCTATCCTACAATGGATATAAAAGATGGGTTTTCCTATCCTGCCTATCATAATAATAGATGGGTGGTCCATCCTACATATGGATATTAATAGTTTGGGTGGTCCTACCCTACATATGGAAATAATAGATGGGTGATCCTATCCTACATATAGAGATAATAGATGGGTGGTCCTATCCTACATATGGATTTAATAGATGGGTGGTCCTATCCTACATATGGATATAATAGATGGGTGGTCCTATCCTGCATATGGATTGAATAGATGGGTGGTCCTATCCTGCATATGGATATAATAGATGGGTGGTCCTATCCTACATATAGAGATAATAGATGGGTGGTCCTATCCTACATATGGATTTAATAGATGGGTGGTCCTATCCTACATATAGATAGAATAGATGGGTGGTCCTATCCTACATATGGATATAATAGATGGGTGGTCCTATTCTACCTATGGATATAACAGATGGGTGGTCCTATCCTGCATATGGATATAACAGATGGGTGGTCCTATCCTGTCTATGGATATAATAGATGGGTGGTCCTATCCAGCGTATGGATATAATAAATTGGTGGTCTTATGATGGGGTCCTTGATGGTGGCGTCCTGTCTGTACCACTCATGTGCTTGCAATTCTACTAAATTCTAAAATCCGAGACATTCACCTGATTGGCAGCAAGTCTCTATTGAGAAGAGGGCTGATTCTGATGATACAAGCCCTCCGAGCGTATAGGTCCTATTGTGGCCTCATTATTCTGTCAGTGCAGGGGCCGGGGGTGATGAATGATTGATCGAGTATCTCATGTGATCTCCCATATAACACAGAACAGCTCTATAGAGGACACCATTGCCGCGGAGGTGATGATGCATTATGTATAAGCGCACACGTCCTGTTCTGAATGCTGTTGGACTTGTCGCTCCTTATTACCATTCAGACGTCTCTGTGGTGGAAACCATCCATTTTCCTTCCCGGATCTTCAATGTGATGTAATCTCAGAGAGGCTGAAGACTCCCGCACACCATTGTTGTGGATTACATGTATTACGTTGGCCATTATTTAAGAGTGATGCCTTCAGACGCTATGACAAGTATTCTCTGCAAGGGCTGAACGTGAGGAGCAGAGGCCAAAAGTGGCCAACTAGCCCTGGAGGCGAGAGGCCCGGCCATCTACACATGCAACTAGTGACTCCTTATTCCAAAAACATAACCTCAGGATCGAGCCCCTGCCCTGGCTCCAACTTTGGGGTCAATAGTGCTGACTCCTATACCAAAACCACACCATAGGCAGTCAACACCTCAGGATCGAGCCCCTGCCCTGGCTCCAACTTTGGGGTCAATAGTGCTGACTCCTATACCAAAACCACACCATAGGCAGTCAACACCTCAGGATCGAGCCCCTGCCATCACTCCAACTTTGGGGTCAATAGTGCTGACTCCTATACCAAAACCAGACCATAGGCAGTCAACACCTCAGGATCGAGCCCCTGCCCTGGTTCCAACTCTTGGGTCAATAGTGCTGACTCCTTATTCCAAAAACTGGACTTGGGAAGACGGGACCACAGGATTGAGCCACCACCCTCACTTCAACTCTAGGGTTAGCCATGTTGACTCCTTAGTATTATGCTGACACTATATGAAACCATTATTATAAGAGTACTGTATATCAGTATTATACTGACACTATATGAAACAATTTTTAAAAACGAGAAATGTAAAACATTTTTAAATTGGGGGCTAAAAATATGAAACCTTTTATTAAAAACGTGTACTGTTTTTCCCGTTTGGGATGCGGGAAACACTAAAATAAAACCAATTAACGGTATTGTATTTTCCGATTTCCCTTTGGCACAATAGGGAAACCATTTATAGGGTTTTTACTTTTACCGTGTTATGCTGGCCTATTTGAAACCTTTTATTATATGAGTTTTTGTATTTCAGTTTATGCGGGGACTAATGAAACCATTTTTTAATGAGTACGTATATCAGTTTTAAATCTGAAAACTATATGAAACCATTATACGAGTACTGTATATAAATTTTTATGTGGCACTAAAAGAAACCTTTTTTTTTATTGAAAATGTTTATTCAGTTTTAAATGCTGACACTTTTATAAAACCCCTTATTAAAAGGAATTTAAATTGTTATCATATTAGCGGGCATATTTGAAACCAAAAATTATTTGATTAGTTTTTTAAAGTAATTATGTGACCTATTTAAAAACCTTTAAAATTTTTAAAAGGTACTTTTTTATATTTTTTGGGCGGGCCCTAAAATGAAACCATTATTTTTTTGATTAGGGTTTCATTTTATGCGCCCCTTTTTAAAAAAACCTTTATTTTTATGATTTTGTATTTCTTATTTGCGGGAAACAAATTTTGAAACCCAAAAATTATATGAGTACTGTTTATCAGTATTTTTGTTGACACTTTTAAAACCCAATTAATCAGTCCTGTTATCAGTATTATGTTGACACAAATATAAAAACCTTTTAATTTTTTTTTTATGAGAAAATTGAAAACCTTTTTCTGCTGGCCTAATGAAACCTTTAAAATTTTTTTTTTTTTTTAAATTTTTTAAAGTATTATGGGGGCACTATATAAAACCAAAATTTATTGGTACGGGTATTTTCAGTTTTTGCGGACAAAAATGAATTATTAAAAAACAGTACTGTATTTTCAGTTTTTTGTGACACTTTTATGAAACCATTATTTGATACTATAGGGAAAGGGAAAAACCCATGTGGCGGGGGTTTTTGGCTTTTTTTCCCTCAGGGGGGGGGCGATAGAAGCCGGGAAACCCTTTTTAAATTTTTAAAAGGTGCCCTAAAATTTTGCTTTAAAACCCCCCCCCGGGAGCCCCGTTAAACTGTGGCGGGTAGTGGCCTTCTGGTAAAAGGTTCAAAATTCTTTTTTTTTATTTGTAATAGGACTTAACTAAACCTTTTACGTGCTCCCGTTTTTTTCCATTGGTGTTTTTTGGGCCTTTTAAGTTTTTGATAGAGGAATAAACGAAGGGAAAAAACTAAGCTGAAATCATGGAAAACCCCAAAAATTTGGGGGACATAGAGATAGTTCAGGGAAGATTTTTGGGGTTTAAAAAATTTTGTAACCCAAAAAAAAAAAAAGGGGGATGACGGGGACATTTTCAACGAAAAAAAAATCTCCTCAAAAAAGGGCCCCACCCTTTTTTTTTAAAAACCAGAAAACGTTTGGAAAAACCCCAAAAAAGGGCTTTAAAATTTCCCCCAAACAAAACTTTTAAAAAAGAGGAATTTAAAAAATCCCCAAAACTTTTTTCAAAAATTTTTGCTTTTCCCCCCGGGGAAAGGACTTTACTATTTGGGAAAAATTTTTTATTTAGAAAACCTTTCTCTTTTGTGTTACAGGGGTGGGGTTTGCCTTTCCCTTTGGCTTTGGGCAACGACTTTTTGGGGGATAAAACGAAAAGGGTTTTGGGTTTCCCCGGTTTAAACCTGGGGTTAAAAAACCCTTTTTCCGGTTTCAGGCAGGGACGGGGGGGGCCCTTTTGCCCCCCTAAATCAAAACTCGGGTAAGCCTGAAAAGGACTGTAAAACCCCCCCGCCGCCAGTTTTTGGGGGGGGGGGTTTGGGAAAAGAATCCAATTTTTGGAACTGGAATACCTGAAAGAAGGGGTTTTTACCCCGTTTTTTTTCCACCCCGCGAAAAAAGGGGGAAAAGGGCCCTTTTAAACCGGTAACAGGTGAGCTGAGCTTTTCCCCTTTTTTAAACCCCCCATTTCCAAGTTTTAAGGGGGTTTTTCCTAGGTTGCGAGAAACTAAACCCCTCTTAAAAAAGGTGCAACAACTAACAAAATAAACCCTGAATTTGTAAAACCAAGCCGAACGAAATGGGGCTCCTTTTTCCCCCAAAAATCTAAACAAATTTTAAACAAATTTTAAAAATTTAAACCCCCCCGCAGGAATTAAAAACTGTAGCCCAAACTAAAAGGAAGTGGGAGGCTGATTTAAAACCAAATTTTTAAACGGGAAAATGGGGGAAGGAGAAAAAAAGCCTAAAAAAGGAAGGGGGAAGGGTTTTAAGCCCTGGGGAGTGCGTATTTTTAAAATGAAACCCCTTTAGTATTGGCCAGTAAGCATGACTTCCCTTTTTTTCCCCTTTTTTGAAAAAATTAAAAAAAAATTTGGGGGTTTCGTTTTGGGGCCCCACGTTTGGGTTTTAAAAAACTTTATTTTCCCTTGTTTTTAAAACCTTTTTTTTTTAGTTCCCCATTCCAAACAGCCAGTGTTCTTTTTTTTGTTTGAAGGGGTTCAGAAGCACTCTCAAAGGTTTCAGGTAAAAAAAAAGGGGTGGGTTTGGAAATTGGGGGGATGGGGAAAGGGGAAAAGGGAAACCTTTTGGGGGAAAAAACCCATTTTAGGTCTTTTTGTTTTATAATTTTGTATTTCGGGTGCCCAGGATTTTCAGAGTCTTTTTCCTTTTTGTTGCGTCTGTCCATTTTTTTTAAAAATCGGGTCGCCCTTTTCCCCCGAGGGGGGCCCCAACCGGGGGGGGGGGGGGGGGGTCCCGTTTTTACTGGGGGCTGGTCAGGGTCCCTCATTTTTTCCCCCGGGGGGCCCGGGGGAATTCCCCCTTTTCCCTCCCAACCGGGAGCGGTTTGAATTTTCCCTTTTAGTTTTCCCGGGGGAGAGGTCCCCCTCGTTTTGTTTCCGGCCTTCTTTTGGGAGGAGGGGTCTAAAAGTTTTTTATAAAACGGGGGGGCCGGGCAGGGGGCCCTTTCATTTCCGCAGGGCCGGGTTGGCGGTTTTTTATGGGGGGCCCGGATCAGCAAAGTCCCATTTCCGGGGGGGGGCTGAAGGGGTGTTGTTGTGGGGAAATTTTGGGAAAACTTTTTTAAAAACCGGGGGCCCATAAAGGGGGTTTACCTTGTTTCGCAGGGGCCCTTGAGAAGAGTTTAAATTTCATTGGGGTTTCGGGGGGCAGGGCCCCTCGTTTTTTTTGGAGGGTCCGGCGGGCCCAAATTTCCATGTGACACCCGGCAGGTGTCCCAAGTGAATTCATCGGGTCGTTTTCGGCATTTTTGGGGTCGAAATTTGTTTTAAATGCGGGGTTTGGGTTTCGGAAGAGTCGCCATTCTCATCGGGGTGGGCCCAAGTCTTTCTCTGCGGGGGTTTGGGGTGGGGTCCCATTTCATCAGGGGGTTTTTTGGGGGTGGCAGTTTTGATCTTTTTTGGGGGGGGTTTTGGGTGGGGCGAATTCATCTTTCGGAGGTCGTTTTTCCCCAGGGGGGTTGGGGTGATTCGATCATTCTCATGCGAGGGTTGGGTCGGCAGAGTCGCCTCGTTTGATGTGAGTGTGGCCTGCAGAGGAAGGGTTTCCCTAATTTTTTTTTTGAGGGTCGGGTGGCAGAGTCCCTGTTCTTATGGGGGGGGCCCCGGGTCCCAAATTCCATTCATTCCTCGAGGGTGGGTTTCAGGGAGTTCCCCCCTTTCTCATGGGGGGGTGGCAGAGTCACATCATTCTCATGTGAGGGTCAGGTCGGCAGGCCCGCATCTTTCTCCTGGGGTTTTGGGTCGCGGGCGCTTCTTCTATGCGGGGTTGGGTGGCAGAGTCGCATCTTTTTTAGGAGGGGGGGGGTCGCAGGTCCATCTTTCATCGGGGTCGGGCGGCAGAGTCGCACTTTTTGGCGGGGGTTGGGGTCGCGGTCCCCTTTTTTCTCTAGGGGTTGGGGTCGGCGGTGCCCGGGGGTTTTTTTCCCCCCCCCCTCCACCCTTTCCAAGGGCCCCCCCCCCTTCTAGAAAATTTTCCCAAAGGGCGTCATTTTTGCGGGGGGGGGTCACACCCCCTCTTTCATGGGGGGGGCCGCATGGCAAGTCCCTTTTTTTTTGAGGGTGGGTTTGGGCGGTCGCCCTTCTTTTGGGGGGTTTGGGTCAGAGGAGTCTTTTTTGGGGGTCGGGGGGGCGATTCCCCTCTTTTTTGGGGAATTTGGCAGAGCCCTTCTTTTGAGGGGGGGTCGGCGGGGATCGCACATTCTCATGTTTTCGGGGGCGAGTGGGGTTTTTTTAAAATTTCGGGGGGTTGGGGGCAGGTGCCATTCCACAATTTTGGGGGCAGTCGAACATTCTCCCCGGAGGGGGGGGGGGCAGAGTCGCTTCTTCTCATGCGAGGGTTTGGGGTCGCAAAGTCCATCATTCTCAGCGGGGGGTCGGGTTCTCGTTTTGTCTTTTCTCATGCAGTTGGGTCGGTCCATTTTTAAAATCTTTTCAGCGAGGTTTGGGGTGGGCGGGTGTTGCTATTTTCATGCGAGGGTTTGGGTCGAGGTGCTTCTTTATGCGGGGGGGGGGCGGCATTTTTTGCTTATTTCATGCGGGGGTTTGGGGTCAGCGAGGTTTTTGCATGTTTTCTGGTTGGGGAAAATTTTTCCAATTTCGTTTTTGGGCCCAGGTGGCGGTCCCTTTTCTTTTTTATTGGAGGTCGGGCGCAGAGTCGCTTTTTTTCATTTATGGGGTCAGCACCCGGTTTTCCTCGCCCAAATCCCCGAGTGCCTCTTTTTAGGTCGTTTCTTTTCCATTCTTGGATGGGTTTGGGTGCTCTTCTCTTTTTGAGGGTGGGTAGCAAATTCCCTTTTTTTTAAAAAGGCTTTTTCGAAAAGTTTTTATTTCATTAAAAGGGGGGGGCGTAGGCTTTTTTTAAATTGAGGGTGGGCCAGAAAATTTTTTTTTTTTTGTTTTTTTTTTTTATTTTTTTTTTTTTTTTTTTTTTTTTTTTTTTTATTACCCGGGGGGTGGGCAGAGTCGCTTATAAGTAGTAAGCCATTTAAAAAAGGAAGCTTTATGATGGCGCCCCGACACACTGTGGTCTCTGGAGAGGGAGTGAACCCCATCTTTTGCTGACCACTGACTCCCATTCATGGCAGATGCCATAAATCACTCAAACCTTACAGCAAAAGAGGAAAGGTGTTTCCCCAATATGGCCGCCCTAAAACTATAAATAGCTCTTACATAGGATAAGGTTGTCCTTTCTCTTCTATAGACGGACGCCCAATAAATGACCCCGCGTGTAGATCAGCGCTGAAGCTGTATAGTCGTTCACACTGTACAAGAAGCCCCCAGTGCAGGGACGTGGTACTTGTAGCGTTGCAGCAGTGATACTTGATGAGGATTTGCATACCTGGGCATGTGCAGTCGCTGAGCGTGTGGAGGCGCGGGGCGGCAGCAGCAGCCTTCTCCTCGCCTTGCATGTCTGGAGCGCTGCTAATTACATTTGGTGAAATATATTTTTTTCTTCTTCTTCTAGCAGCTTGCAAGACCAGAAGGAAGAGCTGCAGAAACGCCTGTCATACACCACACACAAGCTGGAGATGCTGGAGAACGAATTCGACTCCACCAGGCAGTACCTGGAAACTGAGCTGAGGAGGGCTCAAGAAGAGCTGGAGAAAGTGACGGAGAAGCTGAGAAGAGCGGTCAGGTCTAGCTCTTATTCAGTTCATGCATATCTTAACACCTAAAGATATTGGAGAATACATTGTAGAATAATCCTCGACAGCCCAAATATTGAGTGGCGGAATACATTGTAGATAATCCCTAACCCTAGGATACTGTAATATATTGTAGATAATCCCTAACTCTAGAATACTGTAATATGTTGTAGATAATCCCTAACCCTAGAATACTGTAATACGTTGTAGATAATCCCTCACCCCAAGATGACTGTTAATATAATTGTAGATGACCCCTCACCCCTAAAACAGGTAATAATAGTTGTAGAAATTAACCAGCACCTCACCCTAGAATACTGTAATATATTGTAGATAACCCCTCACCCTAGAATACTGTAATATATTGTAGATAACCCCTCACATCCTAAGAAGAAACACGTAATATTATTAGAGTAAGATACTCACTCACCCTAGAATACAGTGACTTACATATGTAGATAATCCCTAACCTAGAATACGCAATAGCATTGTTGTGGTTTAAAATCCCTAAACCTAAAAAAGAATCACTGTACAAAAGAAATATAAACGATAAACCCGTACCCCTAAAAAGATACTGAGAGATTACATTCCAAGATAAACCCGCTACACTTTAAAAGATACTGTAATACATTGTAGATAATCCCTAACCCTAAAGATACTGTAATACATTGTAGATAATCTCTCACCCTAAAGATACTGAAATTACATATGTAATATAATCCCCAAACCACATAGGATTCTAGTAAAGACATTGTAGATAATCCTTAACCCTAAAGATACAGTTAAATACCTTGTAAGTATAAATCCCATAATTACCCTAAAGTATACTTTTAGATACATTTGTAGATAATCCTACAACCCTAGAATACTGTTAACGTTGTAGAATAAATTCACCTAAAACCCTAAAGGATCTGTAACAATACATTAGTTAGATAATCCCTACCCCTAGAATAACTGTAAAGGACGTTTTTAGATAAATTCCCTAACTGCCTAGATTTCTGATAAATACATTGTGGATAACCCCTAAAGATACTGTAATACATTGTAGATAATCCTTAACCCTAAAATACAATGTAATTATTCCTCTTAACGACTATAAAGATACATTTAAATACATCTTTTACCTATCGCCATAACAACACCCCAAGAATTTGTATACATTGTAGATAATCCCTAATCCTAGATAATGGAATACATTGTAGATAATCCCTAATCCTAGATAATGGAATACATTGTAGATAATCCCTAAAGATACTGTGATATATCATAGATAATCCTTCACCCTAGGATACTGCAATACATTGTAGGTAATTCCTAACCCTAGAATACAATGTAGATAATCCCTAACCCTAAAGAGACTGTAAACATTGTTGATAATCCCTAACCCTAGGATTCTGTAATACATTGTGGATAATCCATCGGCACCGGGACAGGGCAGGCATTGTACAATAGTAAATGGGTGACAGGCACCAGGTCAGGGCAGGCATCGTACACCTAGTCATAATGGGTGACACGTGACCACCGCTCGGGTCAGGGCAAGCAAACGTACATTAGTAAATGGGTGACAGGCACCAGGTCAGGGCAGGCATCGTACAGTAGTAAACGGGTGACAGGCACCGGGTCAGGGCAGGCATCATACAGTAGTAAACGGGTGACAGGCACCAGGTCAGGGCAGGCATCGTACAGTAGTAAATGGGTGACAGGCACCGGGTCAGGGCAGGCATTGTACAATAGTAAACTTGGGTGAATTAGGCACCGAGTCCAGTGCAGTTCATTAGTAGCAGTAGTAAATGGGTGACAGGCACTGGGTCAGGGCAGGCATCATACAGTAGTAAATGGGTAACAGGCACCAGGTCTGAGCTAGTGTCCTATGAGAGTAATCCGAGGCACCAGTCTGAGCTATTGTTCCTATGAGTTAAACAGGTAATCAGGGTTCAGGAGGCATCCTACGAATCGTAAGGCGGTGAGATTGCCAAGTATTGTGGCTACAGAAAGTCACTACCAGAAGAATAAGCCAAAAAGTAGGAAATACACCTAATAGATTCGTAAGTGAGGTGCCGTCAAAGAGGCTAAAATGTGCATATGCCGACCCTTTAAATCAGTGTTTCTCAACTCCAGTCCTCAGGGCCCACCGCAACGGAGGTCATGTTCATCTGAGTCTTTCCTTACCATTGCACAGGTGAATAATTATGGTCATTGCATTCTGAAGATCCTAGAAAACATCTGACCTAGTATGGAGCGTGTGCCTTGAGGAACTCGGAGGTTTGAGGGGTCGGAACAACTAGGCGCTGGTTTATCAGTTTAACTGACAGCCAGCGCGCAGTCCTAGAGACAACAGTGAGAAGGAGAGCCGGTCATAAGCCAGGAGAAGATGGGTGGAACTGAGGATGGATGCCCCAAATGGGGGCGAGGAAGGAGTACCTACTGCCGCAACACAACATATGACACTTACAGGAGCCCAACGACCCAGTCCGCATGTTAAATATCATGCGTTCTTTGGGAACTATCTTTTCAGATCCAAACCAATTACATGTCATTGCAAAGAATTACACCAAGTATCTGAGGAGAAGCATCGACAATACTGGTGATGCTGCGAGAGCTCTGATCTATGGGACAATCAATGAACTGACCTGGAGTGACTTTACCATCGTCCTTGGTTGCATTTTATTCCTGAGATTAGGCATGGGCTGCTCTGATTCATATGTAATTAAAAGTGGGGTCCTTTAGTGCCCCCAGGTGATAGTCCATTTACTGTGCAATACAGCAATTACTTTCTATGAGGTAGTAGATAGTAAAGAAACAAATATTCAGTTATACCATATACAGCGGCGTTTATACATATACAGAGGACTATTTATCATGAGAAAAATCGCTCCTGTTTGATTCAAACAGATAACGCACATTATTAAGGTTCCTCTTAAGCTTTATGGTATGACTGCAAACTCAGATGCTGTGTCGAAATAGCACATTGTCAAAAAGGTTTCCCTAGTAAATTATGTGTCAGAAATGTTATTTATTGCTATATTAGTGGGTTATAAAAAATGGATGTCATCTCTCACACCTAATGAGTCCCTGTCATGTCAAAGTAGAATATATGTTACTCGACTTAAAAAGTTAATACTGGTCCCCTATGTACAGCTAAATAGAACAATATAATACTGCCTCCTCTATGTACAAGAATATAACTACTATAATACGTCCCTATGTACAAAGATATAGACTAACTATATAGTAATAGTCCCCCTATGTTACAAGTAATATACAACTACTAATACCAATACTGCCCTCTAGGTAAAAATGATAAAAAAACTACTATCAATACTTAGCCCTCCTATCTGTACAAGAATATAACTACTATAATACTGCCCTCTATGTACAAAGAATATATAACTACGTTAATAATACTTGCCGCCCTATGTACATAGAATATAAATACTATATACTTCTCCCTATGTACATAGAAAATAACTACTTTGTACAATACTGCCTCCCCATGTACAAGAATATACTACTATAATACTAGCACCTATTTGACACAGAATATGAACAACTAATAGGATACTGCGTAATAGTCCGAATGTACAAGAATATAACAACAATAATTACTTACTGCCCCCAATTGTACACTAGAATATAACTAACTAAATTAATGACTTATGTACAGGAATCATAAACTACTAAATATACTGCCCGCTAATGTACAAGAATTATAACTGCTATAATACTGTCCCCCTATGTACAAAGAAACTATTAACATGACTATAAAGACTGATTCCCTAAAGACACAAGAATATTAACTACTTATAACTACTGTACCCCTATGTACAAGCGAATATAACTACTCTATAATAAACTAGTCCCTATGTACAAAATATAATAAAACAAACTATAATACTAGCCCCCTATAGTACACAAAATATAACTACAATACATACTGCCCCTATGTACAACAATATAACTACTATCACAAACTGCCCTATGTACAAGAATATAACTACTATAATACTGCCCCGAATAATCAATAAATATAATTCACTATAAGTAACTCCACCTAATGTACAAAAATAATACACTGACTATAATACGTGCCCCCTACAAGTACAGAGAATATTAACTAACTTAATACTACTCTATGTACCTAGAATGATAACAGCGTATAAAAACTGCCATGTAAATTCCAACACCTGAATGGTACAAACATCATAAACTTCACTATAAACAACACTGGCTTACCCATATGTAGACTCAAGTAACTCAAATCAACATACTAATAATCATAGACGCACTCAAAGAGACGCCCCAAAAGTTACAAGAATTAACTTACTATAATAACTGCTCCTATGGAAGAAAAAATAAAACTATCTATAAAACACTCGCTCCTATGATACATGAGTAATATACCTACACTATTAAACATACTTGCCCATATGGAGAAGTAATATAACAACGACTACTTCTGCCCCCACTAGAGACATGCAGTGTGAGCGTCACATAATTATAGTGAAGCTAGAAGAGGGGTAATATGGTTGTACTCTGCAATTGATACATAAAGTGCCTCTCCATACAGCATCAGCTTTGAAGACTGTACAAGCCGGAGAGAAATCCAACCCTTCGTTGTACGTTATTAGTTCAAAGGAAAACAATCCCCTTAATTTCTCTCTTCGCGCAGTGAAGCCGGGAACTTGGCTTTGGGTAATGAAAGTATCAAAGTGTAGATGAGGGATGTGAGATCTTCTGCGGATCTGGACAGAAAATCCCGTTAGCACGGTGCATTTTCAGAAACAGTTAAGGATCCTGAAAGCTCCCAGGGATCAATCTCTATCTGCCGTCCACAGCCCGGGTGCTGAGCTTTCATTCATTCTCATCTCTCAGAAACTGCGCCTTCCTGCAACTTTATTTTTTTTCCTATAAGAATGAAAAGTCAGAAACCCCTGGGCTCGTGATGGCCGCTCGATGCCGGGACTTGTTCGGCTTCATCAGGAGATTGCAGGCTTCAACCAATTTAATATAGAGCCAGCTGTTGCGTGAACGTACAATGTCACAAGTATGTGAGGTTGCACTTCCATAGCGCGCTGATACATTGTAGCGATTTGATACCACTTGAGCTGTAGTGCAGCCCAACCAGGACCCGGCAGGAAGCCCCTGTCTGCTCTGGCGAATACTTCTCACCAGATGTTCGTAATATCCATGATAATCGGCAGAAATAAAAATTCTAGACATGCTTTAAGCCGTTAACCAAGATGGGCTTCAGTATAATCCTACAGTCAGCGCCATGAACAAGAACAAGAATTAGGTCGCTCTAATATCGCATCCTTCGAAAAGACTGTAGACCGTGAATACTCTAGAGCCAGCAAAGCATCCTCTAACGTCGGCTCCAGCTGATGTTGGAAACTACATCATGCCCAATCATTCCCACTGTTCTATAGCAATCATATACTGAATCTATGATGCGGGATGTTGTTAGTCTTTCCCATGACAGCTGGAAGGCCGCAGTTAGGGGCAAGCCGTTACTCCACAAGCAAGTGCCAAATACACATCGCTCGGAATATAGATGCGCTGACGGCTGTATTTGGACCTTATTTGCAGCCGTCCCACGGCTGCGGGGGGGGGCGGCTTTCTACATGATGAGCGTAGAAGAGCCCTCCCCCCTTCTCACACATGCAGATGCAACAGATTCTGTACGAAACCTACGGAAGATAGTCTGCATAAACACAATGTTTTTGAGCAGACTGGACCCGCGGGCCACTGCAAAACCGCCGTGCGGAAAACCCGTGCAGACATGGAGACACGTGTGAGACTGCCCTGCACTGGCTTTTCCCACGTCAGAGAGCACCAATTGTGCTCATTTTCCGGCCGATTTTTCTCTGCAAAAAACCGCAAACCGCCTGAAAAACACCAGCCAAAACCCGAGCCGTAGGGGACACGCACCTAATGCGCGCGTCCTCCACCTCACGAGCCTAAAGGACAAAAACAGCTCTGTTTTTGCCTCTCCTCTTTCAAGCGGTTTTTGGCGACTGTATATTGGACGGTTTCTTTGTACCGTGTTTTTCCAGCGGTTTTTTGGACACTGATTTTCAACCTCCAAAAACACACCCACGTCACGGTCCGGATTCTTCTCACTTTATTTTTATACTGCCAAAAACCGAATAACACGCCCACCAAAAACCACGTACAAATAAACGCCGGCTACGTTTAAGAGCCTGTACCCACACGACGAGCACGGCGTTTATCGCGACACCGCGGTTTATCTTCATACCACGCAAAATCTAAAAAAACGGCCGAAAACATGAATCACAATGGTGCTCATATAGGAAAACACCCATGCAGCAGTCCCCACTGCACGTGTTTTTCCGTCCTGGCGGTTTTGCTGCCCGCGTCCGGCTGCTAACATTCTGAGCAACGACAACAATCTCTTCCGTCCGTTTTTCGGACGCGAATGTCGTGCTTCACAATGTGAAGGGCGGCGAAGGATAGAGCCGCCCCCCCCCCCCCTCGTGGCCGTTGGGTGACGGGACCACAAAAACAGGACAAATACCGGCCGGCAAGACTGGCCGTTATATTTGTTTACAGTGCCGTGTATGAAACCGGCGCCCCCCCTTCCATTAGACTCCAATGTTAATTTCCGTCTAGAAACCGGTCGGATAGAAAGATTGTGCTTGTTCAATGTATTTTGCGGTCCGCCGGCTGTCCCTGAAAAACCGTTCAGATGGGGACTGCAGGGCGGTTTTTTTCAATTGAAAGTCTACGGGAGAGAGATTTGTCGCCAGGTTTTCCGCCCGGTTCCTAACAACCGCAAAACCGCTGAAAAACCGTCCAAAAAACCCCTATGCTGTTGGGGACATGCCCTTAGAGGCGATTAGCCTGATCGTAGATAAACAGAAAGGGAGAGGGGGAGAGACAGATGCAGAGAGGTTAGGAGCAATAGGTAAGTGAGGAGCGTATGAGTGTGCAAGGTTAATATAATGTCATGTGAAACATGTAGGTGTTCCAAACGTGTATATTTCAGGCTCGGACTGGCCACAGAGAAGCATGGGTTCACCTGTGGCTCCTGGCCATAGGGTGAGTCTGTGGCTACTTTTAATACAATATAAGAGTCATCGGCAATTCAAAAGACTGCGTAGGAGGGTATGGCGCCTCCCGCCCATAACCTCCCACAGTCTATATATCAGTATATCGATTAGAAGAGGCATGGGCTGTAGCTTATAGCCACTAACTATTGGGGTCCAGATGATTGAGGGACGCCCGCACGGTACCAAGAACATGGCGCACATTTCATCAATAGTGTCTCACTTTTAGACACAGTGTAAACATAGACTAGACTGTCTTAAAAATGCTCCAGATTTTATTCATATGTTAATAAATCTAGGCTGGCAGGTAGTTAGCAAAGGAGTCCCTGTCTCAGTTTGTACAATCTTTCAAGATGCTTACTTTATACGCCAGAAATTTGGATTGCAGATATCTGACCCCCATTTTTTGTCGCATTACGTCCCACGCCCACGCACCCCTTTCCCGCGAAAACTGAAACGTTCTAAAACACCAATAGTAAACATGGTGGAGCGAAAAGCTTGTTTTTGGTGCAAATTGAGCCAGAATTCTGGCACAACTGCCTTGATAAATCTGCCCCGTTGTTCCTTTTTGTAGGGAATACGTTTTTGCTTCCTGACCACCACTACATGTGACCCTGATATATGGCGGTATTATTTATACCTTTAGTCATTCCTCCTTATGCTGCGGTTACAGTCTCTGATATATGGCGGTATTATTTATAACCTTTCAGTCATTGCGCCCCTTATGACTGCCGGTTACAGTCCTCTGATATATGGACGGTAATTAAATTATACCTTTTAGCCTTCCTACCTTAATGCTTGCGGTTTACAGACACGTCTCTGATATATTCGGCAGATATTTAACTTTATACCCATTTAGTCAATGCCCCTTATGCTGCGGTTACAGTCTCTGATATATGGCGGTATTATTTATACCTTTAGTCATTGCCCCTTATGCTGCGGTTACAGTCTCTGATATATGGCGGTATTATTTATACCTTTAGCCATTCCTCCTTATGCTGCGGTTACAGTCTATATAATGCGCGTATTATTTATAATACCTTCTAAGCCGATTCCTCGGAAATGCTCAGTTCTCCAGTGTCTTGTCATTATGTTGAGGGCCTCCATCCTTGCGGGGGGGGAAAAATCAGATATAGTGCTCACTCCTGTGATCAGATATGTGAGAACATAGAAGCTTATTATGCCTGACCGCACATTGGTATATGTCATAACAACACCTCGAAAGTGATAAAGATAAGCACATTAGACAGAAAGAGCCTAATGATTCAGTCAGAAGTCTGGCGGCCTGCATTGGCGGAGGTGAAGATGATGCACAGCACAGCCTCCATTATACCGCAGCAGGATGAGGCCACTTTTGCATTGATTCTGGTCTCCACCGGCGCGGGAGGGTTCATGTGCCCTCGTTCTCCTTCACCACCCCAACACCCCGGCAGGTGGCTCCTCTGGGGGCAGTCAGTGACTTCCGTCCTCATTGTACATCATCCCCTCCCCCCCATGGTGCCGGCTCTTGTCCTGTGGTTGCATACATGCCCAGGGGAGGCGGTGATGCCAGTCACTGTATTATTCATGGTGCTATACCCTGGGGCACCTTGTCTGAGCACAGGACCTGTTATCTGCTCTCTGATGATTTCCTGGAGATGCAGCAAACATTACCCCAAATGTGCTGCAGGGGGAGTTGGAGGAGCAGGGGGCGCTGGGAGTGAAGGGCCCCAGCAATGGGCTCCCTGGGGTGTCAGTGCAAATCGACTCTTGGATGCCCATGCTTATATACCTGCAGGCACAGGAACGAGTTCTGCGCTCAGTGGCCGCGTTCACTCCAGGCGGTTGTATCCGTGCTTATCTGGTCATATTCCCCAAAAAAACATCCCAAACCCCAACAGTTCTGCTAAACTTGACTTAAACCATAAGGGAGGTCAATAGGCTACAGAGTGTAAGAGCGAATCCGGGTATAAAATCTGGAAATAAAAGACAGGACAAGGAATGATTGCAGCTTGCGGGGTGATTAGAGTATAAAACAATCGCAAGAATGTGAGTGAACACAGCAGAGGCTGTGACTGGTGTAGAAGACAAAATAGAGGTAAAACGCAGCTCTGGGTGTGACTAGAGCATAAAGCAGGATTTAGAATGAGAGAGTAATTGCAGCTCTGGTTCTGACTAGAGCATAAAGCAGGATATAGAATGAGAGAGTAATTGCAGCTCTGGGTGTGATTAGAGCGTAAAGCAGGATATAGAATGAGAGAGTAATTGCAGCTCTGGGTGTGATTAGAGCGTAAAGCAGGATATAGAATGAGAGAGTAATTGCAGCTCTGGGTGTGATTAGAGCGTAAAGCAGGATATAGAATGAGAGAGTAATTGCAGCTCTGGGTGTGATTAGAGTGTAAAGTAGGATATAGAATGAGAGAGTACATGAAGCTCTGGCTGGAACTAAAGTAGGATATAAAAAAAGAAGAGTAAATGCAGCTCTGGGTGGGGCTAGAGCCTAAAACATGATACAGAATGAGTGGATGTGACTAGAGTATAAGGCAGGATATACAATGTAAGAGGATACAGTACTGGCTGGGACTGTTTATAAGACAAAATAGAGGGTAAATGCAGCTCTGGGTGTGAGTGGAGTATAAAGCAGGATATAGAACAAGAGAGTAAATGCAGCTCTGCAGGTGACTGGAGTATAAAGCAGGGTATACAGTGAGTAAATGTAGCTCTGGCTGTGGCGAGAGTATAAAGTAGGATATAAAATGGAGAGTAAATGCAGTTCTGGGTGTGACAGGACTATAAGACAGGATATACAATGAGTGTGAATGCAGCTCTGGATGTGACTAGAGCATAAAGCAGGATAAAGAATGAGTGAATAAATGCAGTTATGGGTGTGACTGGAGTATAAGGCAGGACATACAACATCAGATAATTCAGTACTGGATGTGACTGGGGAATAGGACAAGAGAGGGTAAATGCAGCTCTGGGTGTGACTAGAGCATAAAAGAGGTAAAAAATGAGTGAATAAATGCAGCTGTGGATCAGAGTAGAGTATAAGACAGGTTATACAATGTAAGAAAATGCAGTACTGACTGTGACTTGTGTATAAGACAAAGTACAGACTAAATACAGCTTTGGCTCTGACTAGATTAGAATACAATATATACGGTAGAATGTGAGTGAATGCAACTCTAGATGGGACTAGAGTCTAAGGCAGGATATACAATGTGAGAGAACGCAGTACTGGTTGTGACTGGGGAATAAGACAAAACAGAGGGTAAATGCAGCTCTGGGTGTGACTAGAGCATAAAGCAGGATATAGAATGAGAGAGTAAATGCAGCTCTGGGTGTGACTAGAGCATAAAGCAGGATATAGAATGAGAGAGTAAATGCAGCTCTGGGTGTGACTAGAGCATAAAGCAATATATGGAATGAGAGAGTAAATGCCGCTCTGGGTGTGACTAGAGCATAAAGCAGGATATAGAATGAGAGAGTACATGCAGCTCTGGGTGTGACTAGAGTATGGCAGGACTGAGTGTGTGTATTACCTCCTACTATATATGCTGTATATTTGGACATAAGTTCAGCAGCTTCCTATGACAACCAATAAGATTCCATGTGCTATGGGCATTAGTTTCCATGAATCTTGCCCAGTATGGCGGCAGCTGCCCACAATCCCATGGGCGGTTGTGTCACTGGGGCTGCAGGTGGAGGTGTGGGCAGCATTGCTGTAGTGGAGATGGTGGCACAACAGTAATGACTGGAGGGCTGAATTATAAAGGAGAGTATTGCCAGCATGGTGGGTATTGCAGAGTATTGCCAGCATGGTGGGTATTGCAGAGTATTGCCAGCATGGTGGGTTTATTGGAGAGTATTGCCAGCATGGTGGGTTTTGGGAGAGTTTGCCAGTGGGTATTGGAGAGTTTTGCCAGTGGGTATTGGAGAGTTTTGCCGGTGGGTATTGCAGAGTATTGCCAGCATGGTGGGTATTGCAGAGTATTGCCAGCATGGTGGGTATTGCAGAGTATTGCCAGTGGGTATTGGAGAGTTTTGCCAGTGGGTATTGGAGAGTATTGCCAGCATAGTGGGTATTGGAGAGTATTGCCAGCATGGTGGGTATTGCAGAGTATTGCCAGCATGGTAGGTATTGCAGAGTATTGCCAGCATGGTGGGTATTGCAGAGAATTGCCAGCATGGTGGGTCTTGCAGAGTATTGCCAGCGGGGATTGGAGAGTATTGCCAGGGGGTTTTTTGGAGAGTATTGCCAGCATGGTGGGTATTGCAGAGTATTGCCAGTGGGTATTGGAGAGTATTGCCAGCATGGTGGGTATTGCAGAGTATTGCCAGTGGGTATTGCAGAGTATTGCCAGCATGGTGGGTATTGCAGAGTATTGCCAGCATGGTGGGTATTGCAGAGTATTGCCAGCATGGTGGGTATTGGAGAGTATTGCCAGCATGGTGGGTATTGGAGAGTATTGCCAGTGGGTATTGGAGAGTTTTGCCAGTGGGTTTTGGAGAGTATTGCCAGCATGGTGGGTATTGCAGAGTATTGCCAGTGGGTATTGGAGAGTATTGCCAGCATGGGGGGTATTGCAGAGTATTGCCAGTGGGTATTGCAGAGTATTGCCAGCATGGTGGGCATTGCAGTGTATTGCCTGCATGGTGGGTATTGGAGAGTATTGCCAGCATGGTGGGTATTGGAGAGTATTGCCAGCGGGTATTGGAGAGTATTGCCAGCATAGTGGGTATTGGAGAGTTTGCCAGCATGGTGGGTTTTGGGCAGAGTATTGCAGCGGGTATTGGAGAGTATTGCCAAGCATGGTGGGTATTGCAGAGTAGTGCCAGCATGGTGGGTATTGCAGAGTATTGCCAGCATGGTGGGTATTGGAGAGTATTGCCAGCATGGTGGGTATTGGAGAGTATTGCCAGCGGGTATTGGAGAGTATTGCCAGTGGGTTTTGGAGAGTATTGCCAGCATGGTGGGTATTGCAGAGTATTGCCAGTGGGTATTGGAGAGTATTGCCAGCATGGTGGGTATTGCAGAGTATTGCCAGTGGGTATTGCAGAGTATTGCCAGCATGGTGGGTATTGCAGAGTATTGCCAGCATGGTGGGTATTGGAGAGTATTGCCAGTGGGTATTGGAGAGTATTGCCAGCATGGTGGGTATTGCAGAGTATTGCCAGCAGGTGGGTATTGCAGAGTATTGCCAGCGGGGATTGGAGAGAAATTGCCAGAAATGGTGGGTATTGGAGAGTATTGCCAGCATGGTGGGTATTGCAGAGGATTGCCTGCGGGTATTGGAGAGTATTGCCAGCATGGTGGGTATTGGAGAGTATTGCCAGTGGGTATTGGAGAGTTTTGCCAGTGGGTATTGGAGAGTATTGCCAGCATAGTGGGTATTGGAGAGTATTGCCAGCATGGTGGGTATTGGCAGATTTATTGCCAGCATGGTGGGTATTGGAGGGCAGGGGCCCGCTCATTGCTCTGTGCAGGGGCCCTGTGATCTGTGACCGAGCGGCCTCTGTCCCTCCTGTCCAGCCTATGAAGCCATTGGGTTTGCAGGTTATCCTGACATTGATTGCTTTGTGGGAAGACAGGACTGAAAAAGAAAAAAGAAAAAAAAAACAGTGAGGATTTTCTTTTCTGGAGATTTATGAACCCGGCGCCGACGCGTTTTCAGCCTCCTCTGCAGTAATGGAGCTAAGGCTGCGATTTCTCCCTGGGAAGCTGAAGCGCCTCATTATTTCGCCTCCATTGACAAGTCCACCTAAGTGTCGCTCAGGCGCCTTTCTTCTCCGTGCATAGAAGATCTCAGCAGCTGCCGCTACGTTCTTCTCTCCCCGGTGCAGATGGGCTTCATGAAAGGGAACGAGCGCAATCAACTCAAATATTTGTTAAAAAAAAGGGGGGGGGGCGCTCCCCGCAGCCGAGTCCTCTGGAAGGAGAAGGGATTTATGCAAAGCAGGCTTCACCAAAAGGTTGGAGATCCAAGACATGAATATGCAAGAAGCCGGCAGAAGACAACCTCCCCATAGATCCTAATTGGAGGCTGCGTCTCTGCGTAGAAGCTGGTGCAGCTGTGCCGAGAGGAGCCCTGTCACAACAAAGGCTCCGCTGATCTCCGCCATGGAAATCGGATAATATGACGCAACATCGAGGAGGATTGTCCAGTATAGAGGAGCTAAATATGATAATCACTGCTAAAGACCCACCCACAGATGTGTGACGAGAAGGACATCGACAAGAGTGTGGTGAAAACGTAGGGAACAGTAAATGAAGACTTTTGCTAAATGTATTGCTGTTTTGCTATTGCCCTGGTTAGGAGATAAGAGGTTTTATCTGCTCTGAGTGCACACAAGTTACCATCCGTTTTCTCACTACAATGAATCACTTTCAACATGTAGGGAACAGTACATGAAGACTTTTTCCAAATACATTGCTGTTTTGCTATTGCCCTGGTTAGGAGAAAAGAAAGATTTTATCTGCCCTGAGTGCACACAAGTTACCATCCATTTTCTCACTACAATGAATCACTTTCAACATGTAGGGAACAGTAAATGAAGACTTTTTCCAAATACATTGCTGTTTTGATATTGCCCTGGTTAGGAGATAAGAGATTTTATTTGCTCCGAGTGCACACAAGTGGCTCTAGGTTACCATCCATATCTCCCTTCCTGATTAGACAGAGCAGGAGTGACATCACCATGGTCAGATGGAGTAGAGTCATTATCTTTAACAAGATTAGCTTGTTTGCCTTTGATAAGCAACTGTTTTCACTCCTTGGCATTCTGTATCTTTGTTTTCTACAGATCAAATCTCCTGCACTTATGTCTTTGTAATGTCTTAGATAGTTATAGAGGAGCTAAATATGATAATAACTGCCAAAGAGCCACCCACAGCCAGACCAGGGAGTGTGAGACTGAAGCTGCCTGTGACTCTCCTGCACTTATGTCTTTGTAGTGTCTCAGCTAGTTATAGAGGAGCTAAATATGATAATAACTGCCAAAGAGCCTCCCACAGCCAGACCAGGGAGTGTGAGACTGAAGCTGCCTGTGACTCTCCTGCACTTATGTCTTTGTAATGTCTCAGCTAGTTATAGAGGAGCTAAATATGAAAAACCTTTTAAAGGTTTTTTAGCTCTTTTAATGAGTTAAAATACTCCGCGCCTCTTGGAGATTTGAATAGATGAGCGCCGGGGGCCGCACTTTTTTCTTCCGTCTTCCACTGTCCACGCCCGCTGCTGCAATCCTCGCTGCTTCGGAGAGGAGACCCACGGCTGCCGCTGACAGACTGAGTTCTGTAAATGCTTGTTAGAGTTGTGCCTCTATCAGGTGAGCTCGCACCTTAATGTTTTACTGTACCAACTGTATGGTAGGTTGATATACTTCACCATAGGAGCGCCCCCTCTGTTTTTTCTTCTTTCTGCAAATGGTATGATCTGTGATACCACCACCAAGTGTCACAGATGGTATAAAACCCTTATTCCACCCGCACCCAAGTGTCAAGCTGGTACAAACCATGAACCATCAGCACGATTGTCACAGCTGGAATAATCCATTTACCACCCTTCCCAGTGTACAGTGGTTAATTCTACACCACCAGCACCAAGTGTCACAGCTGGTATTATTCATGCACCACCCGCACCATTGTCACAGTGTTTAATTCATGACACCACCAGCACCAAGTGTCACAGCTGGTATAATTCATGACACGACCAGCACCAAGTGTCACAGCTGGTATAATTCATGACACGACCAGCACCAAGTGTCACAGCTGGTACAATCCATGACACCATCAGCACCGATTGTCACAGCTGGAATAATCCATTATACCACCATTACCACCATTCCCGAGTGTCACAGATGGTATAATTCATGACACCACCAGCACCAAGTGTCACAGCTGGTAAAATCCATGACACCATCATCACCGATTGTCACAGCTGGAATAATCCATTATACCACCATTACCAAGTGTCACAGATGGTATAATTAAAGACACCACCAGCACCAAGTGTCAGAGAGCTGGTGTAATCCATGATACCATTAGCACCGATTGTCACAGATAGTATAATCCATTATACCACCATCACCGAGTGTCACAGATGGTATAAGGCATGACTGAATGAAACTGGTTAATATAACCCATGATACCACCAAGTGTCACAGATGGTATAATCCATACCATCACTGAGTGGTATAATGGGTATAATGTAGGATAATGCAGGATACCATCACCACCACTAAGTGTCACAGACGATATAATCCATGATACTACCACCACGAACGAGTGTCAACGATGGTATGATACTACCATCACCACCGAGTGTCACAGATGGTATAATCCTTGATACAAACTCCACCACAGGGTGTCACTGTTGGTATAATCCATCATACAACCGCCACCACCGAGAGTCACAGATGGTATATTCCATGATACCACCACCACCGAGTGTCACAGATGGTATAATCCATGATACCACCACCACCAAGTGTCACAGATGATATAATCCATGATACCACCACCGAGTGTCACAGTATGATCCATGATACCACCATTGAGTGTCACAGATGGGATGATCCATACCATCACTCAGTGTCACAGATGGTATAATCCATGATACCACCACCACCGAGTGTCAGAGATAGTATGATTCATAACATGACCGAGTTTCCATAATCCATGGTACCACCACCACCGAGTGTCACAGATGGTAGAATCCATTTTACCACCACCAAGTGTCACAGATGGTATGAGCCATACCATCACTCAGTGTCACAGATGGTATAAATGTCCATGATGGTGTACGGAAAAATCTGTCACAAGTCATAAATTCATGCCACAATTCTAGCACTTATCCGTAACCTTTCCCCCCTTCCCCTCCACTTTCCGGTGGGTGTGCGGCAGCCCTGTAGCGCGTCGTCTTCCCTCCGCGGCGGGCGCTTCTCCTTACACGTGTGTTGTCAGCGCGGCGCAGTTATTCAGAGACCTCTCTCTCTCTTTCTGGTCCTCTGAAGCCCTGGAAATCTCAATGACTGGAGCGTGGGCGCCTGCTGGCGGAGCAGCATCTGATGCTGGGAGAGCTCCACGCGGCGGATACTTGATGCGACTTTGGTTTTCGTTGCCGGAGCAGAAGGCGCGAGGTGGGACCTCATCTGCAGGAGGTCAGCGCGGCCCGGAGCGCTCCCCGCCAGGGCTGTCAGCCAGATGACAAAGCGGTGGAAATGGAGCACATGAAAATAAAGCTTCCCTGCCGCGCCTGGCACTAGCTCCCGACCGGGGGTTTGCCCCCCACCCCCCCTACTATTTGTCTGCAGGGAGATGGGCAGGACAACCCCCCCCCCTCATCGGGGAAGTAGTTACGGGAAATTTCTGCCCCAAATTCATTTCCTAATGAATCCTAAAAGGTGGGGAAGCGGCCCGCTCTCTGGTCACCCTTATAACTGCACCCCCGATACACAGGGCAATGACAAGAGCAATACATAAAGTAATGAATGAGTAGAGCAGAGTACTCTCACTTTGCTGCAGCCTCTCTGAGTGTAGTCATAATTAATAGTAGGTACTGACATAAGGATCACTCTATTGTTCTCTGGACAGTGATAGATAACAGACTAGATACACAGGGCAATGGTGAGAGCAATACATAAAGTATAGAATCAGCAGAGAAGAGTAATCTAATTTTGCTGCAGCCTTTCTGCATGTAGTCTCATTACAAATAGTAGGTACTGACAAAAGGATCGCTCTTGTTCTCTGGACAGTGAGATAACATTAGACTAGATACACAGGGCAATCACGAGCAATACATAAAGTATAGAATGAGTAGAGCAGACTAATCTCACTTTGCTGCAGCCTCTCTGTGTGTAGTCTCATAATTAATAGTAGGTACTGACATAAGGATCACTCTATTGTTCTCTGGACAGTGATAGATAACAGACTAGATACACTGGGCAATGATGAGAGCAATACATAAATTACAGAATCAGCAGAGCAGAGTAATCTCACTTTGCTGCAGCCTCTCTGTGTGTAGTCTCATTACAAATAGTAGGTACTGACATAAGGATCACTATGGTCAGTGATAACATTAGACTAGATACAAAGTGCAATGACAACAGCAATACATCAAGTATAGAATCAGCAGAGCAGAGTAATCTAATTTTGCTGCAGCCTCTCTGAATGTAGTCTTATTACAAATAGTAGGTACTGACATAAGGATTGTTCTATAGTTCTCTGGACAGGAATAAGATTAGAAAGTGACAAGAGCAATACATATAGAATCAGCAGAGCGACTAATCTTACTTTGCTGTAGCCTCTCTGCATGTAGTCTCATTACAAATAGTAGGTACTGACATAAGGATCACTATGGACAGTGATAGATAACATTAGACTAGATACACAGGGCAATGACAGCAGCAATTCATAAAGTATAGAATAAGCAGAGCAGAGTAATCTAATTTTGCTGCAGCCTTTCTGCATGTAGTCTCGTTACTGATAGTAGGTACTGACATAAGGATCACTCTATTGTTCTCTGGACAGGGATATAGAAGATTAGACTAGATCCACAGGGCAATGGCAAGAGCAATACATAAAGCATAGAATGAGTAGAGCAGACTTTGCTGCAGCCTCTCTGTGTGTAGTCTCATTCCAAATAGTAGGTACTGACATAAGGATCACTCTTGTTCTCTGGACAGTGAGATAACATTAGACTAGATACAAGGGGCAATGATGAGAGCAACACAGAGTATAGAATCACAGAGAAAGGAAAACTCCTTAGCTGCACCCTCTGTGGAAATCTCAACAAAATAGTCCCCCGACATAAGGATCACTTTAGTGTTCTCTGGACAGTGATTAATAACAGAATAGATTGAAGGACAATGACAACAGCAATACATAAAGTATAGAATCAGCAGAGCAATCTAATTTTGCTGCAGCCTCTCTGCATGTAGTCTAACTGGGGAAATGTGAAAAGAATACTTGTGGTGGTTGTGTCCCCGTAAAGGGTTATTCCCACTATAAGAAATGGGGCTCGACAGGTTACCATTCACTTCTGTCTGGTTACATATTGTGCGGCAGACCGCGCTGACGTCCTCTGTTGCCTTGAGTCCCGACCACCAATGATTGATATAATTGGTGGTTAGGTCCTCGGGATGGCACATTTTACATTAAGCGTAGCCGGGGGATAATACAGGAGAATGTATGTACAAGGACTGCACCAGCAAATATGATGCACCTGGAGGATAATACAGGAGTAACTCAGGATCATACGGGATAAGTAATTTATGTAAAAAGTGACGCACCGCAAAAATGAGGCAGCTCTGGAAAAAAAAGGATATAACCAGGATCATACAGGTAAGTAATGTATTACCCCTGACTGCACCACAAATAGTGATGCAGCTCTGGAGTAAAAACAGGAGAACTCAGGTAAATACAGGATAAGTAATGTATGTACAGTGACGCACCACAGAAAGTGAGTGCAGCCGGGGGATAATACGGGAAGTAACCCCAGGTCATACAGGTAAGTAATTATGACAGTGACTGCACCAGCAAATAAAAGTGCAGCCTGGAGTAAATACAGGATTAACTCGGATCAAACAGAAAAGTAATGTATGTACATGACTGCCCAAACAAAATAGTGGGGCACCCGGAGTAAAAATACAGGAGAACTCAGGGCGTACAGATAAGAAATTTGTACAGGACGCACCAGCAAATATTGAGTCGCTCGGGAGATAAAACAAGTAACTCAGACAGACAGGAAAGTAATTATGTACACTGACTGCACCAGCAGAACAGGAGTGCAGCTCTAGAGTATAATACAGGATTAACTCGGGATCAGTACGGGAAAGAAATGTAGTACACAGTGACGCACCAGCAGAATATAGTGCGGCTCTGAGGATAATCGGGATTAACTCGGGAACAGTACAGGATAAGTAATTATGTACACAGTGCTGCACCAGCAAATAGGATGCAGCTCGGAGATAATACAGGGGGCAACAGATCAGTACAGGATAATTAATGTATTACACAGTGACTGCACCACGAATAGTATGCACTCTGGAGGATAATACAGGATGTAACCAGACATTACAGGATAAGTAATTATTTACAGTGCTGCACCAGCAAATATGACGCAGCTCGGGAATATAATACAGGAGTAACTCAGAACATACAGGAAAATAATGTATTACAGAGACTGCACCAGCAAATAGTGAGTGCAGCCTGGGGATAATACAGGATGTAACCAGGACTACGGGATAATAATGTAGACATGACGACCAGCAAATAGTGATGCACCTGGAGGATAATGCAATGTAACCAGGATCAGACAGGAAAAGTAATGAAAGTACAGTGACTGAAACCAGCAAAATAGCGAGTGCAGCTCTGGAGAAAAAGATTAACTCAGATCATACAATAATAATGTATGTAAATGACTGCACCAGCAGAATAGTAGTGCAGCTCGGGGGATAATACAGGATGTAACTCAGGATCATACAGGAAAAGTAATGTATGTACAGTGACTGCACCAGCAGAATAGTGAGTGCAGCTCTGGAGGATAATACAGAACTAACTCAGGATCAGAACAGGATAAGTAATGTATGAAACAGTGACTGCACCAGCAAATAGGGGAGTGCAGCTCTGGCGGAGAATAGAGGCTGCAACTCAGGATCAGTACGGGATCAGTATTGTATGTATAGTGACTGCACCAGCAGAATAGTAGTGCAGCTCGGGAGATAATACAGGATGTAACTCAGGATCAGTTCAGGATAAGTAATGTATGTACAGTGACTGCACCAGCAGAATAGTGAGTGCAGCTCTGGAGAGTCACTCTTGGCCTCTTTCGGGTGCATAGGATAAGTAATGTATAGAGGACTATGCTGTAGATAAGCTGGAGGTCTACGTCAGGACCAGGGTTAATGACGAATCGTCTTCCATTCCTCTATTAGTCGGGGTTGTCAGCTATAATAACAGGTCGTCATTACACTGCGGAGATCTCCTGGGCCAGAGGTGACTGCGGGACGATGAGGAGCCGCTCTATATGACAGAGAAATGGAAGATTTCTGTACTAACCCTTGTTGGGGAAGGATGGAGGGAGCCGCATTTGACGGCAATCTCTGCATCTGCTGGGGTGAAGGTGACGGTGGACATGTCATGGGGCCTTGGAATCGCTGCCCGAGCTGGGACCACTTATCTGCATGCGCGAGACAGTAGCTTAATGTGTTGTAGATCCTGCTGGGGAGGAAGTCTCATAGGTCTCAAGATGGCAGGGGACATGTCATGTACCCCACTACCCTAGTTGGTAGGGCTATCAGGGCATTACTACTGTCAGGGGCCCTGATCAAATGTAAAAACACAACAAGGGAGGGGGCATTGGATGGGTCCAACAGAGGACTTGATAAGGGGTGGGGGAGGTCCAAGTGTTTAGACTATATGGGGCCCAGAAAAGCCTTCTAGCAGCCGCAGGAACCCAAAAAAGTGTGCATACAAACTACTGGCTGTTATTGTGGAAACTTCTACCAGTACTGACCTTTTAATGTACAAAATGTAAAAAGTAATGTAGAGGAGCTGTAGGGTGAGCCCCAAAACCAACCCCGCTGGTGAGGCCCCTAGAATCAACTGCACTGGTGGGCCCCAAGAATCAGCTCCACTGGTGGGCCCCAAGTATCAGCTCCACTAGTGGGGCCCAAGAATCACCTCCACTGGTGGGCCCCAAGAATCTGCTCCCCTGGTGGTCCACAACAATCAACTCCACTGGTGGGCACCAAGAATCCGCTCCATTGGGTGGCCCCAAGAATCACTCCACTTTTTGGGCCCCAAGAATCAGCTCCACGGGTGGGCCCCAAGAATCAGCCCCACTGGTGGGCCCCAAGAATCAGCTCCACTGGTGGGCCCCAAGAATCAGCTCCACTGGTGGGCCCACGAATCACCTCCACTGGTGGGCCCCAAGACTCACCTTCACTGGTGGGCCCAAGAATCTGCTCCACTGGTGGGCCCCAAGAATCACCTTCACTGGTGGGTCCCAAGAATCAACTCTACTGGTGGGCCCAAGAATCCTCTCCACTGGTGGGCCCCAAGAATCAGCTCCACTGGTGGGCCCCAAGAATCATCTCCACTGGTGGGCCCAATATTAATCTCCACTGGTGGGCCCCAAGAATCATCTCCACTGGTGGACCCAAGAATCAACTCCACTGGTGGACCCAAGAATCTGCTCCACTGGTGGGTGCCAAGAATCTGCTCCACTGGTGGGTGCCAAGAATCTGCTCCACTGGTTACCCCAAGAATCAACTCCACTGGTGGGACCCAAAAATCATCTCCACTGGTGGGAACCAAGACTCTGCTCCACTGGTGGGCCCCACGAATCTGCTCCACTGGTGGGCCCCCAGAATCTGCTCCACTGATGGGACCCAAGAATCAGCTTCATTGGTGGCCCCAAGAATCAGCTTCACTGATGGACCCCAAGAATCAGCTCCAGTGGTGGCCCCCAAGAATCTGCTCCCCTGGTGGGTGCCAAGAATCTGCTCCACTGGTGGGCCCCAAGAATCAACTCCACTGGTGGGCCCCAAGAATCTGCTCCACTGGTGGGCCCCAAGACTCTGCTCCACTGGTGGGCCCGAAGAATCTGCTCCACTGGTGGGCCCCAAGAATCTGCTCCACTGATGGGACCCAAGAATCCGCTTCAATGGTGGCCCCAAGAATCAGCTTCACTGTTGGACCCCAAGAATCAGCTCCACTGGTGGGACCCACGAATCAGCTCCACTGGTGGGACCCAAGTATCTGCTCCACTGGTGGGGCCCCAAGAATCTGCTCCACTGGTGGGCCCCAAGAACATCTCCCTGGTGGCCCTAAAATCAGCTCCACTGGGGCCCCCAAGAATCAACTCCACGGTGGCCCCAAAAAATTTGGGCCCAAAATCACCCACTTTGGGCCCCAAAATTTTCCCCAAGCTCCCACTGGGGGGCCCAAAATCAGCTCCACTGGTTTTGGGGCCCCAAAGGGCTGCTCCACTGTGGCCCCAAAACTGCTCCACGGGTGGGCCCCAAGAACATCTCCACGGGGGTTTTGGGGCCCCACACCCCAGTGTGACACGTCGGTGGTGCTTTCCTAACAATTGCAGAGAAGCGCAGGCCATAAATAACACTCGTGCCCCAGTCGTCGGTCCACCAATCGGGAAGGAATCGGTTTATGAGCCGCCCCTTTAAATTAGGCTAACCTCATTAAAGAATAACTGGAACAAAAGCCCACTTTCTCTCAGTAGATAGAACCACACAGGATTAATTTTGTATTCTACGGGATTATTTCAGCTACAGCAATGAAATAAATTACTGCCAGCGAGGAAATGTTCTTGTCAAACACTTTATTACAGTTACATTTCCCTCAATCTTCTTTTAGTGGAAATAAAATGGATTTGAGATAAATTTGTCGCCCCTGAAAGCGGGAAACAAATTAACCGGGACAATTTTCGGCGGGAAGCCCAGGGAAACCCGGGGCCCCAACTTTGAAACCGGGCAGGAAAAATGACCACAGCCCAGGGCACCCCCGGGTTTTACCCCGGGCAGGACAGCGCCCCAAAACCCAGGGCGGCCCCACCCCACTTAAAAACCCCCCCCTGAACAGCGCCCCACGCCCGGGGGGCCCAACACCACTTGGCCCCCGGGGCAGGACAATAAACCAAAAAGGCCCAAAGGGCAGCCCGGGGCCACTGGTCCCCGGGCCCGGAAAAGCGACCCACAAGCCCAGGGAAAGCCCTGGCCATGGGTTAACCAGGGCAGGAAAAATACCACAGCCCGGGGCAGCCCCGGGGCCAAAGGGGTGCAGAAAAAGGAAAAAGGGGACCACACCCCCAGGGGGGCCACAGCCACGTGGTCCCCGGGCAGAACACGACCAAGCAAAAAGGGCAACATAGCCCCCCTTGGGTCCCCGGGAAAGGAAAAAGACCACAGCCCGGGGAAACCCCCGGCCAGTGGAAACCCCGGGGGGCAGGACAGCGACCACAGCCCAGGGCAGCCCTCCATGTGGCCCGGGCCCAAGTGGACAATGACCACAGCCCAGGCACCCCGGGCCATGTGGTAGCAGGACGGGGAAAAAGACCCACGCCCGGGGCGCCACGCCTTTTTGGAAACCGGGGGCAGAAAAACCCGACCACAGCACAGGGCAGACATACCCAAACGGGGGGAAACCGGCAAAAACAATAAAACCAAACAGCCCAGGGTCCCCGGGCCCAAATTTTGGTACCAGGCAAAAAAGACCACAGCCCAGGGGGGCCACAGCCACTGGTTTCCCCCAAGGGCAGGACAATGCCCAAAAACCACCCAGGGGGGCCACACCACGGGGTTTCCCCGGGGGCAGGACAATGACCACGCCCAGGGCAGACGTAGCCCACGGGGAAAACCCCGGGCAGGACAGCGCCCCACAGCCCAGGGGGGCCCAAACACCACGGGGTACCGGGGAAAGGGAAAATGACCCACACCCCCAGGCAGCTGCAGCCACGTTTTTACCGGGCCAGACAATGACCACAGCACGGGGCAGACATAGCCCACGGTCCCAAGGCGGGAAAAAGACCACAGCCCAGGGAAACCCCACGTGGTACCGGAAAGGGGACAATGACCACAGCCCAGGGGGGCCCACACCACGTTTTCCCCGGGCCAACAAGGGACCACACCCCAAGGCAGCCATGGCCAAAATGGTCCCCAAGGCGGGAAAAAATGACCAAAAACCCCAGGCCCCGGGGCCACGGGGCCCCCCCCGGGCAGGAAAAGTGAACACAGCCCAGGAGGCACAGCCACTGAAACCCCGGGCAGGAAAAATGCCCCATAGCCCAGGGGGGCCCCACGTGGTAAGGGCGGACAATGACCACAGCCCAGGGGGGCCAAAAAAGCCACGGGTATGGGGCGGGAAACAATAAACCACAGCCCAGGGCAGACGTACCCCACTGCTAACCCCGGGCGGGACAATGACCACACCCAGGGCAACGTACCCAAAACGGGTCCCCGGGCGGGACAATGACCACAGCCCGGGGCAGACTACCCCAACGGGAAACCGGGGCGGGACAATGACCACACCAGGGGTTTTAAACCCGGGCGGGGAAAAAGACCACAGCCCAGGGGGGCCCACAGCCACGGGTCCCCGGTAACAATAAAACCACAGCCCAGGGGGCCAAAAGCCACGGGGTTACCGGCCGGGGAAACAATGACCACACCCAGGGGCAGACGAGCCACGGGGAAACCGGCCCAAAAAAAAAAAAAGACCACACCCCAGGGCAAAGGTACCCCACGGGAAAACCCCGGCCAGGGAACAAGACCACACCCCAAAGGGGGGGGCCCCACACCACTTTGTCCCGGGGGGGCAGGAAAAAGACCACACCCCGGGGGCGGCCCCACACCCCACTGGCCCCCCGGGAAGGAAAAAGACCACAGAAAACGGGGTTTCCCCCGGGAAGGAAAAATGACCCCCCAACCCCATGGGGCCCGGCCACGTTGCCCCGTCCAGGACAATGAACCACGGGGCCCAGGGCAATTTTCCCAAACGTGGAAACCCCCAAACAAGGGCCCAAACAGCCCGGGGGACCCGGCCACGTGGTACCTGGCGGGACAATGCCCCACAGCCCGGGGCAGACAACCACGGGGTACCGGGCAGGAAAAAGCGCCCACACCCCGGGGGCGGCCACAGCCACGTTTCCCCCCGGGCAGGACAATGACCACAGCCCAGGGCAGCCCCAGCCATTTTGGAAACCGGGGCCCAGGACAATAACCAAAACCCCAGGGCAGCCGGGGCCACAGGGTACCGGGCTTTAAAAATGCCCCCAAAACCCCCGGGGCAGACATAGCCATGTGGGGCCCCCGGGCCCGGGAAAAACCCCCCCCCAAGACCCGGGAAAGCCACAGCCCCCGGGTCCCCTTCCCAGGACAATGCCCCACAGCCACACCCGGCCAGGTGGAACCGGGCGGGGGAAAAGACCATAGCCCGGGGGCACCACAACCCCAGGGAAAGGGGGGCCCGGAAAAAAGACCAAAAAAGCCCGGGGCCAGTCGGGGCCCAAAACGTGGGGGTGGGGGCAAAAACAATGACCACAGCCCAGGGGGGCCCAAAACAACCAAAATGGCCCCGGGCAGGACAATGACCACAGCCCAGGGCGGCCACACCACCTGGTACCGGGCAGGACAATGACCACAGCCCAGGGCGGCCACGTGGTACCAGGCAGGACAGCAAACCACACCCATGGGGGCCCCACCCCCACGTGGTCCCCGGGGCAACAATGACCAACCCCAGGGCCCCCCACAGCCACTTGGCCCCCGGGGGCCGGGAAACAATGACCAACAGCCCAGGGCAACCGGGGCCACGTAGTGGGGGGCAGAACAATCCCAAACAGCCCAGGGGGGCCACAGCCACGGGAAACCGGGCAGGAAAAACACCACACCCCAGGGGGGCCCAGTGGAAACCAAGGCAGGACAACCACCGCAGCCCATGCAGCCCCAGCCAGGTGGTACCAGGCAGGACAATGACCACAGCCCAGGGCAGCCGCGGCCACGTGGTACCGGGCAGGACAATGACCACAGCCCAGGGCGGCCACAGCCACGTGGTACCGGGCAGGACAATGACCACAGCCCAGGGCGGCCACAGCCACGTGGTACCGGGCAGGACAATGACCACAGCCCAGGGCAGCCCTGGCCACGTGGTACCGGGCAGGACAATGACCACAGCCCAGGGCAGAAGTAGCCACGTGGTACCGGGCAGGACAATGACCACAGCCCAGGGCAGCCCTGGCCACGTGGTGCAGGGCAGAACAATGACCACAGCCCAGGGCGGCCACAGCCACGTGGTACCAGGCAGGACAAACACCACAGCCCAGGGCGGCCACGTGGTACCAGGCAGGACAACCACCGCAGCCCAGGGCAGCCTCAGCCACGTGGTACTAGGCAGGATAGCCACCACAGTGCTAGGTGCAGCTGTACTGCGGGAAGAGGGTCTAGGATATCCAATGTACCTATGTATAGGCTAATACTCCAACTCTTCTGGAATACATCAGGCAAAAGGGTGGGGCTTATGCAGACAGGACAAGTGGGCGTTCCTGGGCGGAGTATATGATTTTCTGGGTAGGACTAGGGCATTGTCAGGGAGCGGGGTTAATCCATCTCTAGAATAATACTAAACTCCCTATTGACAGTGTAGAAGTGGCTGCTCTCTGATATGGGGTGAATCCAGGAAACCCCTAACCTTGTTGTGCGGTATCCAAATCAGGTAAAGCCATACATATGCATGTGTTGCTAAGAAAGGACACTGACCTCAATGTATGATATCCCATTCAGCTAAATACAGCCAAGTACAACTAAAGGTAACATGAAAATTGCATTGGCTAGCTACAGTTTGATGCCTCACTACTGTAGTAATATCTGTACATGTGAACACAGCCATAGAAAACAAGGCTGCTTTGCTCCAAAAGCCCCCCCAAAAAATTCCGCAACATGCCAGCCTACAGGTTGCATGTGATATTACAGCACAGTTCCCTTCATTTCAATGAAGCTCTGTTGCAATACCAGACACAACCTGTAGCCAAGTGGGGCAGTGTTTCTGGAAGAAAGCAGACGTCTTCCAAACCCTGTACAATCATACACCTGGCACTTAATGACTAAATGCTCTTTATCCACAATGTTCCATATGTTTTTGGATCTTCAGCCATCTTCTATCAGAGATTGTCCTCTTCTTCCATTAACCCCTCCAAGCCAAAAGGTCTTCTTTACTGACCCGGATTTGCTAATAAGATAAGAAGCTCTAGTGCAGTCAGTGACTTGTCTGGTGAGCTGAGCCATGATTCTGGAGGAGGGTATATGTGCACCAAGTGCGTAAATTATGTAATATTCTGCTATGGGGCACTTGGTGAATGGGAAGGGGTGCAGTCATTGATGGAACAAGCTCTCAGAGCGCCCATGGCCGTGGTTACAGGGTGCTTGTCCCCAACTCATTAGCCTGACTAATGTCTAATCATCTAGATAATTGCTCCTCTTTACTCTCTTTCCCAACAAGCCCCTATTTACAACACTTACAATTTCCCACCATGTACAGATCTATAGTGGGGGCTGCGGGTAATTGCAACTCCTCTCCTGGGCCCCATTCTCACCACTGCAGTAAAGATGGGTGATCCCTGGATCCTGGCGCTTACAGCATTCTCAGCCCATTGAATATTGCACCAAACTGATATTTTGCCCTTTGCCCAAGAATCAACTCCACTAGTGGGCCCCCAAGAATCAGCTCCACTGGTGAGGCCCCGAGAATCAACTCCACTGGTGGGCCCCAAGAATCAACTCCACTGGTGGTCCCCAAGAATCAACTCCACTGGTGGGCCCCAAGAATCAGCTCCACTGGTGGGTCCCAAGAATCAACTCTACTGATGGATCCCAAGAATCAGCTCCACTGGTGGGTCCCAAGAATCAACTCCACTGGGTGGTCCCCAAGAATCAACTCCACTGGTGTTCCCCAAGAATCAGCTCCACTGGTGGGTCCCAAGAATCAACTCTACTGATGGATCCCAAGAATCAGCTCCACTGGTGGGTCCCAAGATCACCTACTGATGATCCCAAGAATCAACTCCACTGGTGGCCCCAAGAATCAATCTCCACTGGTTTAGCCCCCAAAATCATCACCACTGGTTGGACCCAAGAATCACCCACGGACCCCAAGAATCATCTCCACTGGTGGACCCCAAGAATCATCTCCACTGGTGGGCCCCAAGAATCAACTCTACTGATGGATCCCAAGAATCATCCCACTGGTGGGCCCCAAGAATCAACTCTACTGACTGGTGGGCCCCAAGAATCAACTCCACTGGTGGAACCCCAAGAATCAACCTTTGTGGTGGGCCTAAAGAATCAACTTCACTGCTGGGCCTCGAGAATCATCTCTACTATGGACCCCGAGAATCAACTCCATTGGTGGACCCCAAGAATCAACTTCACTAGTGGCCACCAAGAATCAACTCCACTGGTGGAACCCCAAGAATCAACCTTTGTGGTGGGCCTAAAGAATCAACTTCACTGCTGGGCCTCGAGAATCATCTCTACTAGTGGACCCCGAGAATCAACTCCATTGGTGGACCCCAAGAATCATCTCCACTGCTGGGCCCGCAAGAATCATCTCCACTGGTGGGCCCAAGAATCAGCTCCACTGGTGGACCCCGAGAATCAACTCCATTGGTGACCCCAAGAATCATCTCCACTGGTGACCCCAAGAATCATCTCCACTGGTGACCCCAAGAATCAACTCCATTGGTGCCCCCAGTCCTACACTGTGTGGGAAGAAAAGGGAAATTGGCCCAAAGCTAACGTGGCCCCTTCCCCTACAACTGGAAATGAAAGTTCCTCCTGCCCAAGGTCTGGCTGTGATATTGTGGACACCATCACAGCCTGGGAGGGGGGGTTCCTCGACCCTCACTGTTGTATTGGGGACCTGGCAGCCTCTCTGCACATGACTAAAAATTCAGCTCTTCAGCCAAAAGAATCCTCCTCCCTTTGGATATTTCCTCCACGACACAATTATTTCGGAGCCTCTGAATCATTCATGGCCGTGGTGAATTATTTAGCGCCGACGACGTCCGGTTTGAACCTGAAATCTATCACGTCCTATAAAAACAGGGGGGGTCATTCCCTCTGATATCTAATGTCTCTGAAAGTAATAATCTCATGCATAATATATAAAAACAGCGGCTGCTCATTTATAAGCGCCCACCGCAGAATGGAGGATCATGGGGAATATAGATGGGGGTCTCTCTACAAACGCAGGTCCAGGGAATTCTGCTAATTGGCTGCCACTAATGATTCCAGGTAGTAGCCCCCTCGCCCGCCCCCTCCGCCCTCAGCGATTCATTCTGTGACTTTTAAGATTAGGATATTTGAATGAACATCATTCACTGGATAATTAATTAGTATAAGAGGATCCCTGCACATCCTTGAATAAGAGCAGCACAGAGGATTTCAGGTGGTGAGCTGTTTACTTGTGAGGGTATCAGTGAGAACAGTGATGTATATGTGGGGGCCACGCTATGATGGTAGGAGGTGTGTACAGGCCTATTACTAACACATACAGAGAAATGATGGGTACATAGCCAGCCACAGCCCCCTGGAATAGTGCCCCCTACAGGGCCATGATAGCAAAAGCCAAATGCCCCATAATAGTCACTGCCATAGAAGTCCTATACCCAGGACTGCCACAGCCCCCAAGATAGTCACTGCCATAGTTGTCCTATATCTGTGACTGCCAGAGACCCCCATAATAGTCCCTGCCCCAGGGGTCCTATAACCATGAATGTCAAAGCCCCCATGATAGTCACTGACATAGGGGTCCTATACTCATGGATTTCACAGCCCCCCTATTATATTCAGTGCCATAGTGCGGCTATACGCATGGCTGCCACAGCCCCCCATAATAGTCACTGCCATAGTGGTCCTATAACCATGACTGCCACAGCCCCCCATAATAGTCACTGCCATAGTGGTCCTATAACCATGACTGCCACAGCCCCCATAATAGTCACTGCCATAGGGGTCCTATAACCATGACTGCCACAGCCCCCCCATAATAGTCACTGACATAGGGGTCCTATAACCATGACTGCCACAGCCCCCCATAATAGTCACTGACATAGGGGTCCTATAACCATGACTGCCACAGCCCCCCATAATAGTCACTGACATAGGGGTCCTATAACCATGACTGCCACAGCCCCCCATAATAGTCACTGCCATAGTGGTCCTATAACCATGACTGCCACAGCCCCCCATAATAGTCACTGACATAGGGGTCCTATAACCATGACTGCCACAGCCCCCATAATAGTCACTGCCATAGGGGTCCTATAACCATGAATGTCAAAGCCCCCATGATAGTCACTGACCTCGGGGTCCTATAACCATGACTGCCACAGCCCCCCAAAAAAGTCACTGCCATAGGGGTCCTTGTCCCAGGACTGCCCCAGCCCCCCATGATAGTCACTGCCATAGGGGTCCTATTAGGACTGCCACAGCCCCCCATAATAGTCACTGCCATAGTGGTCCTATAACCAGGACTGCCACCACCCCCGTCATAGTCACTGCCATAGGGGTCCTATTAGGACTGCCACAGCCCCCCATAATAGTCACTGCCATAGTGGTCCTATAACCATGACTGCCACAGCCCCCATAATAGTCACTGCCATAGTGGTCCTATAACCATTACGGCCAAAGCACCCATAATAGTCACTGCCATAGTGGTCCTATAAAAATGACTGCCACAGCCCCCATAATAGTCACTGCCATAGTGGTCCTATAACCATGACTGCCACAGCCCCCATAATAGTCACTGCCATAGTGGTCCTATAACCATGACTGCCACAGCCCCCATAAACACTGCCATAGTGGTCCTAAACCATGACTCCCCACACCCCCCCATAATATACTGCCATAGTGGTCCTAAACCAGTTTCCACAGCCCCCCCAAAATAGTCACTGCCAAAGTGGTCCTTAACAAGACGCCACACCCCCCATAATACATGACATAGGGGTCCTATAACCATGATGCCACACCCCCCATAAAGTCACTGCATGGGGGTCCTAAAACCCATGACTGCCACAGCCCCCAAAATAGTCACTGAAAAAGGGGGGTCCAATAACCAGGGACTGCCACACCCCCCAAAAATAGTAACTGCCAAAGGGGTCCTATTCCCGGGACCCCCACAGCCCCCCATGAAGTCACTGCCATGGGGGCCATTGGGACCCACAGCCCCCCATAATAGTCACTGCCATATGGTCCCTATAACCGGACGCCACCACCCCCATAAACCCACTGCCATAGGGGCCTTTTAGGACTGCCACACCCCCCATAATAGTCACTCCCATAGGTTCCCCAAAACCGACTGCCACGCCCCTAAAAAAAAGTAATCCCATAGGGGTCCTTAACCTTACTGCCAAACCCCCCAAATAGTCATGACAAGGGCCTAAACCAAGACTGCCACAGCCCCCCATAATAGTCCTGCCATAGTGGTCCTAAAACCCATACGCCACAGCCCCCCAAAAATAGTCCCTGCCAAGTGGAAAAACCATGACGCCCACCCCCATAATAGTCATTTCCCATATGGTCCTATAACCATGACTGCCACAGCCCCCATAATAGTCACTGCCATAGTGGTCCTATAAACATGACTGCCAGAGACCCCCATAATAGTCACTGTCATATGGGTCCTATAACCATGACTGCCACAGCCCCCCATAATAGTCACTGCCATAGGGGTCCTATACCCAGGACTGCCACAGCCCCCCAATAATAGTCATTGTCAAGTGGTCCTATAACCATGATTGCCACAGCCCCCCCATAAAAGTCACTGCCTAGGGGTCCAATAACCATGACTGCCACAGCCCCCATAATATCACTGCCATGGGGTGTCCTAAAACCCATGACTCCCGGGAAAGCCCCCCACAATAGTCACTGCCATAGGGGTCCTATACCCAGGACTGTCACAGTAATAGTTTCAACTACAGAGCCATCATAGCAAAACCAGTTGCCCCCTTATAGTCACAGGGGCACAACCTTCTTTATGGGGGAACCATTAAAACTTTTAGCTTTATTAATAACATTAACAACTTTCCGTGACCAGTTCTAATAGGTTTCGGGTCATCTGTTGTCAGTAACCCAGGATGTGACAGACAGGCGAGGCGACCCGGCGTCCACTCCATGATCTTCACAGGGATCTCATCATGTCTGCACTTTCCCTAAACCATGCTCCATCCCCAACCCTGACAGTGGTCATCTCATGGAGCACTCGCCCCAAAAAGGGCGACCCCTCAACCACGCTGTTACCTGCCCCTGACAATGACTACCCCTAAATCAGACACGTGAGGCCTCCTATGTGTGTCACCGTCCTCCCCTCCAGCTCAGCAGGGATGTGTGTGTAGTCAGGACAATAGGAGCACGCGGCCGCCAACCTCAGGCTTATAACAATAGAGCCCGCCCACAAGCTGCACGATTGGTCCATCAGCAGCCAATCCGCACGGGTCACCAATCACACACCCTCTGGCTGGACCACTCCCCTCCCAGCACCAATCACTAGCAGGGGGCGGGCCCTGTCTTTACCAGAGGCTCCGCCCTCCCAGTCCCCAGCAAGGAGCAGCTACAAGTCATTGCTTTCTTAGAGGAGCTGCTTACAAATCCCGTCCCGGATCACAGACACAAAATAGAAGATTTTATTCAGCGCTGCAACAATATTGCAAATATTTACCACCAGCGTCCTGCAAATACTGCAACCATCAGCCGACCCTCGAAGAGCTCGCCCCTCACAGGTCCCCAGCACCCAAATTTACAAAAATGATTGAACATATATGGCATGGTCTTCAAACGCGCCCTCCACTGTTGAGAAACTACAAAATCCCATCATGCCCCGTTATAGATTATATAAATGCATGATGGGAGTTGTAGTACCCCAACAGCTGGAGGGCTGCAGTTTGAAGACCCATGATATATGGCTTCAGCTTCTATGGATCTTGCTATATTTCTACTAAGATAACCCTAATCCGCAGGCAGAGGCATAAATTGAAGCTCCGGGGCCCTAGTGCAAAAAGTAAAATTGGGCCCCCCACTTACAATGTGCTACTTACAATGTTTGTATATCCTTATGTGGCAGAATGGCTTTTGGGCCCCCTCAGGTTGCAGGGCCCGGTAGCGACTGCTACCTCTGCACCCCCTATAGCTACACCCCTATCTGCAGGGCATCAGCGATGAACATACCCAGGGGCGCTGATCATATCACAGCTCGGCTTAGTGCACACTATGTTATTCTGAACGTATGACGGATCCGCTCTCTGGTGCTGTGACGCAATGAAAAACGTATGCGGTAACCTGTTCATCCACAACGCGCATTGGCATAGTGTCCAATTCCTATTTCCGGTCAAATATCCGTTAAATTTTAGCAGAGGGAGGACACGCGGGGCGCTGCGCTGTGTCATGTAGAACAAATATGACTAAGTTACAGTATACGTCAATGGAAGACGTATCCTGGTGTATGTGCCCAAGGGGTAAATGTATATGGATGTATCGGTCCTAAAAATTATAAACAAACCTCCCCAATCAGATTGCAGGGAAAAACAGGGGACGGCCAATAAGAAAGCTAGGTAAAGAAAAACAGATGCCAAATGTCTGCTCGGCCTACGTTTAGCATATACGTTCTGATGTATGGTCAAATGCAGTGTGCACTAAGCCTGAGCAGGCCACATCAGCAGCACGAGTGCCATTGGAGGGGGGTGAGGGCGCCTGGGCAGGGCTGGGAGAGAGGTGCCATTGCCAGCGAGTTGCTAAACCAAAGCGTCATCCGCTCCCTGTGCTGGGGCCAAGCGCTGGCTGCGTCCTCTGGGGAGAGTGGAGAGCCCGTCCTTCTGGGTCCAAATCTTGTCCGTGCTTGCTCGCTGTGTCTAACCTCCCCTAAAATGAATTGACAGGCCAGGTATGACATGTGTGTAGAAAGGATTAGGCTCCAGTATGTACCATGTATATATATATATATATATATATATACAGTATATATGTGTGTGTGTGTGTGTGTCGCCTCTCTGCAAGTAAAAGAAAAAATCCAGCACCGGACTTCAGATTTTAATCCACCAAAAAGCCGTTTTTTTTTATTTAAGAAGCACGAAATCCAATTAAAATTCAATTTCAAAGGGATGTAACAGATGTCTTTTGGGAAACAAAGACCCTTATTCACTGTGTGTGTACATATATGTGTATCTATATTAAATGTGTGTGTATATATATATGTGTGTACGTGTTATATATAATGTGTGTGTATATATAGGTGTGTACACATGTATGTATATATGTGTATGTGTTATATATACAGTATATGTGTGTTATATATGTGTATGTATCTGTGTATGTGTGTTATATATGTATCTATATATTATAAAATTTTGTGTGTATATATGTGTTTTATATGTGTGTGTATATGTGTGTTTGTGTTATATTTAATGTGTATGTATGTGTACAGTATTATATATGTGTGTATATATATATATATATAATATATATATATATTTTTATAAAATGTGTTGTGTGCATATATGTGTGTTATATGTAATGATGTAATGTGTGTGTATATGTGTTATATATAATGTGTCTGTGTATATGTTATATATAACGTATATACATATATATGTTTATATATATATATAACTGTGTATGTATATGTGGGTGTGTGTATATATATATGTATGTGTGTCTGTGTGTTGTATATAATTTGTATATATCTGTGTTTGTATATGTTATATATAAGGTATGTGTGTTCTATATAATGTATGTATGTATGTATGTATGTGTGTATGTGTTATATATACAGTATATGTGTGTTATATATAATGTGTCTGTGTATATGTTATATATAATGTATATACATATGTATGTTTATATATTTAACTGTGTGTATGCATATGTGGGTGTGTATATATACAGTATATATATGTGTGTGTGTGTGTCTGTGTGTTGTATATAATGTGTATATATCTGTGTTTGTATATGTTATATATAATGTGTGTATATGTATCTATTACTATCTGTGTGTATATATATATATATTATATTTATATATAGCACTTGTTTGTGGTTGTTTGCGGGGGGGGGGGGGGGGGGCATCGCTGGGGTCCCGCCTCTGTTTGTCTATTTTTCTCTGTTTGTCTATTTTTTTCATGTATTGCTCTTTTTGAGATATATACACATACAAATATATTCCTATCCGCACTTTTTGCCCCCTTTTCTGTACTTGCTGGGAAAGTTCCTGAAAGAGGCAAAAGATAGAGATCTCCAGACTCCCTTCCAGTGACCGGCACAGTGTCCCCTTCCATAGCTGTGCTATCCGTAGTGCCCCCTTTCCTTGAAGGTCTATGGAGTATATACTGTTACATTACCTGTAGTCCAGCTCTGCTCATCCTGTGCTTCCTGATTCAGGACTATCGTGTCAGGGCTCACAAGAGGACGCAGGAGGAGGGGATGTAACGTTGGATGAGACCAGCACATGTATTTGCCATTCAGGGTGTGTAGAAAGGAGACGCTCTCACTTTCATGCTCTGTTTTAGGCTTTGTAACCACCTGTATTTACAGACACTTTAACAATCCCAAGTGCTCATCAGAACATGGATCCCGTCAGGTTGTAAATCCTTCTCCCCAGAGAACCCTCTGCAGAGTCCTGACAGCTGAGAGCTGCACCTTTTTTTTAGGCAGGTTCTTCATTAAATTGAATGCAGATTTGCAGGTAGAGTCGCTGCGCTCACTGCATCCCCGCGCTGCATTATAGCTAATAAGGGATTAGAACTGCACTGATGAGAGGAAGTCAATTTCCACCCCATAAAATAGAAGCGTCTGTTAATGCTCGCAGCAGAAATGTGAATTAATAACAGGAAAGAAGATGATTTCATCTGCAGAGGTTGGAAGCTGCGCTGGCAGCGAGAGATCTCACTGGAGGGATAGAGAGCTAATCTACAAAGAGCAAGGTGAAATACCCAGTGGCTTAAAGGGGTGCTCCACCTGGAGATATTGGTAATGGGAAGCATTGTGCTGATTAAAAGTACTAGGTGAAATGTCCAGAGACTTAAAGGGGTGCTCCACCTGGAGATATTGGTAATGGGAAGCAATGTGCTGATTAAAAGTACTAAGTGAAATACCCAGTGGCTTAAAGGGGTGCTCCACCTGGCGGTATTGGTAATGGGTAGCATTGTGCTGGTTAAAAGTACTAGGTGAAATACCGAGTGGCTTAAAGGGGTGCTCCACCTGGAGGTATTGATAGTGGGTAGCATTGTGCTGGTTAAAAGTACTAGGTGAAATATCCAGAGACTTAAAGGGGTTCTCCAAATGGAGGTATTGGTAATGGGAAGCATTGCGCTGGTTAAAAATACTAGGTTAAATATCCAGAGACTTAAAGGGGTGCTCCACCTGGAGATATTGGTAATGGGAAGCAATGTGCTGATTAAAAGTACTAGGTGAAATACCGAGTGGCTTAAAGGGGTGCTCCACCTGGCGGTATTGATAGGAGGTCATGTCTGGTTAAAATAGGGATAAGGCTAAAGGTTCCAAATGGAGGTATTGGTAATGGGAAGCATTGTGCTGGTTAAAAGCGCTAGGTGAAATATCCAGAGACTTAAAGGGGTGCTCCACCTGGAGGTATTGTTAGGGCATGTTCACACAGCGTGCTGGATCCATTTTATATCCAAAAAACGCATCGATAGATCTCACGGGAGGGATAGAGAGCAAATCTTCAAAGAGCAAAGTGAAATATCCAGCAACTTAAAGGGGTGCTCCACCTGGAGGTATTGGTAATGGGAAGCAATGTGCTGATTAAAAGCGCTAGGTGAAATATCCAGTGGCTTAAAGAGGTGCTCCACCTGGAGGTATTGTTACGTTCACATGGCATGTTGAATCCATTTTTGGATTCAAAAAACAAATTCGAAAGTGCTGCGTAAATAGCATCCAAAACGCACCCAACATGTATCCAACATGCAGCTGCCTGTTTGGATGCGTTTTAGCTGCAGCATAAACGCACCCTATAGTTTATTATAGGGCGCCTGCTGCAGCAAATGGATCAGGAATTGACATGACAAGTCGGATCTGAAAGACGCATGTGAACATTCATCAGCGATCACTGGTCTGAACGCCGATGCATGTTTTACATGGCAAGCAATGGAGATCACACTGCACATTGTTAGATGCGGGCTTGGATCACTTTAGGGACTGAAAGGGGCCGTTTACACGACAGTGGACAAATACCGGCTGGTTTGCCAGCCGGTATTTGTCCGGTTTTGCGGCCGTCCCCACGGCCGCGGGGGGGGGGGACGGCTTTTTCTCCGCGATGAGCGGAGAACAGTCCTCCCATTGAGATGCACATGTTCCGTCTGGAAACCGGACGGAAGATTGTGCATGTTCAATGTTTTGTCGCCGGACCGGCAGCAACAAAACCGCCGGGCGGAAAACCCGAGCAGTGGGGACAGTGGGGACTGCTGCGCAGGTTTTCCATAGAGCACAATTGTGCTCATTTTCGGCCGGTTTTTCAGGCAGTCTGAAAAACCGCAAACCGGCTGAAAAACCGGCCGAAAACCCGTGCCGTGGGGACATGCCCAAACACAGATTGGATGCAACACGCCTTAGAGAGTGGGAAGCACTGCACTGTGTGTGCTGGTTAAAAGTACTAGGTGAAGTATCCAGTGGTTTAAAGGGGTGCTCCACCTGGAGGTATTCGTAGAGAGTGGGAGGCACCGGATTGCGTGCACTGCTGCAAAAAGTGACAATTACGGTAAAGTGTATTTAATATCTTTCCATAGGATGAAGTCTCCTCTCCCTCCTCGGCCGCTCTTCTTTCTCCCCCCACCAGGCTGTGTTCACACAATGGATTTTGGCACAGACTCCACATCAAATCCTGGTGTGATCTGACAGTGTAATATGAATGGCCCGTTCAGACTGTGGTTCAAATAGTGACTCACGGCACGGATTATCCATCATAAGCCTATCAAATCCATGGTGCGAAAAAAATGGACATGTTCAGGAGCAGATCCTCATTGGATCCCGTTCTGGCAAGACTGACACGGGTGAGCCCTATTGCTATAGGGTAAACCCACATCAAAAGCAAAGGCAAAAATTTACACTAAGGGTATGTTCACACGGTGTATGGCTACGGATTACCGTAATTGCGGGGCGCGTTTTGCCGCGCATTAAGCGCAATACGCGGCAAAGTGCGCCCCAAAATAAGCCGTGTGAACATACTCTAAGGGCAACATGTACGTACGGGGCTGCGGCAGAAGTCTGGTGTCTTTTCAGCCCAAACACTGACACCACCCTGTTCGCTCTATTTGTAACCAGGCGCACTCCAGTATCAGGTGCTTTATCGGGCGCCCGCAGCACTTTGTAATGCGCCTGATTTCAGGGGGGACATGCTGGAGGCGTCGCACTACAACCGTACAGAGCTATAGCTTCTGTACAGCAAATGCAGGCGCATTACTGCTGGAACAGGTAGAGCACTTAACAAGGGGTTTACCTGAGCCAGAAGTGTCGCTTTGTAGCCAGAAAGCGCTAAATCTATGACCCGCAGTAGAACAGGTTCATAGATTCAGGCACGTTATACGCTACTAATGCGTGCAATAAAAATGGCGCCAGAAATCATACATGTCACCCTATATATATTATATATATGTAATATGTTTGTGTGTATAGATGTGTCTGGGTTCCATGTTAAAATCCTTCTATAATCTAACGACCACGCATTTGAGTGGCCAGTCCAGACCATAGTTCACACAGTCAACTACGGTGCGGATTTTCCAAATCCACAGTGCTGGTAACAAATGGCCAGCTTCATTCTTCTTAGCGGACCCTTGTCGGACTCCGCTCCGGCAGGACTGACTTGGGTTTGCCTCACTGATAGACGGTTTCCGACATCCAAATCAGCGTTTAATACGGCCGCCGTAAGGTAAAAGTCCTCAACAGGAATCTGAGGATTACACATTGGATTTTTTAAAAAAGTCTGACGTGTGAACCTACGTGTAATGTTAAAATAACTCATCAGTCCTTACATTTCCAGCTGGTATAACTCAGTGACCAGAAGACAGGAGGGAGATGCAGCTGCAGCTTCTCTCTGTGACTGCATGCTGTAAGAGGGGAGGGAGATGCAGCTGCAGCTTCTCTCTGTGACTTCCTGCTGTGAGAGGGGAGGGAGATGCAGCTGCAGCTTCTCTCAGTGACTTCATGCTGTGAGAGGGGAGGCAGATGCAGCTGCGGCTTCTCTCACTGACTGAATGCTGTAAGTGGGGAGGGAGAGCAGCTGCAGCTTCTTCTCTGTGACTGCATGCTGTGAGAGGGAAGGGAGATGCAGCTGCAGCTTCTCTCTGTGACTGCATGCTGTGAGAGGGAAGGGAGATGCAGCTGCAGCTTCTTCTCTGTGACTGCATGCTGGGAGAGGGAAGGGAGATGCAGCTGCAGCTTCTTCTCTGTGACTTCCTGCTGTGAGAGGGGATGGAGAGCAGCTGCAGCTTCTTCTCTGTGACTTCCTGCTGTGAGAGGGGAGGGAGATGCAGCTGCAGCTTCTCTCTGTGACTGCATGCTGTGAGAGGGGAGGGAGATTCAGCTGCAGCTTCTCTCTGTGACTTCCTGCTGTGAGAGGGGAGGGAGAGCAGCTGCAGCTTCTCTCTGTGACTTCCTGCTGTGAGAGGGGAGGGAGAGCAGCTGCAGCTTCTCTTTCTGACTGCATGCTGTAAGAGGGAAGGGAGATGCAGCTGCAGCTTCTATCAGTGACTGCAAGGTGTGAGAGGGAAGGGAGATGCAGCTGCAGCTTCTTCTCTGTGACTTCCTGCTGTGAGAGGGGATGGAGAGCAGCTGCAGCTTCTTCTCTGTGACTTCCGGCTGTGCGAGGGGAGGGAAATGCAGGTGCAGCTTCTGTCTGTGACTGCATGCGGTGTGAGGGGAGGGAGATTCAGCTGCAGCTTCTCAGTGTGACTTACTGCTGTGAGAGGGGTGGGAGAGCAGCTGCAGCTTCTCCTGTGTGAACTTCCTGCTGTAAGAGGGAAGGGAGATGCAGCTGCAGCTTCTTCTCTGTGACTTCCTGCTGCGAGAGGGGAGGGAGAGCTGATGATCTTACTGGCTCAGAGTCATGAACACTATGGGATGTGCAAGAAACTGTATGAAAGTAGAGGCAAACATACCCCTAAGACCCTACCTACTAACCATGTAAGGAAAGGCAGGACTGTATCTACTGAGGCAAGGAAAGAGGGAGACCCAAAATATCAAAGCTGGAACATTTCAGGCCGACCTACTTCTACTGCTGCCTCAAAGGGGATTTTGTTCTGATGGATTCACTTTAGGGACATTTACGTTTTCATTGTTGGAGATCCTTGCCTTGACTTCATTGTATATATTCCAAAAGGCTCATGGGAAATAGGCTAGGACGCTGCAACACCACCAATAGGATGTAGCCTTCTAGTCACATCCAAATCACTGAGCCTTACAATGTGACTGGGAGTAAAACCAAACCATATACTCATCTGCAGACACATGTTTCGGACTGTTCGCCCCTCATCATTGCAGATGAATATTTGTTTGGCTCTAACCCCATTCACATTGCAAGGATGTCACTTAATACCAATAGGTGGAGAGTCTAAGCTACTTTTCCCATGAAACTATATTTAAATTGTATTGGAGAGACTAATGGTGCCAAAGTCTTTTTGCCCCTACACGGCGCCTTTCCCTAATGAAGAGTGTTCACCCTTTTGAACTTAATATTTTTGATATCTGCAATTCCCAGACAACAGTTTAGGGACAAGGGATTGGGATTCTGTAGGGAGTGTGTAAGGAACATGGTACACCTGTAGAAAAGGGTCTCTTCTTTCAATACTGCAATCCAAACCACTAGTAGACCAAAAGGTAAAGGTATGGTTGAGTTGGAAGAATTAGGATCTTGCCAAAAATAAAGGGGCACCCTGAATTTTTCTCCATTACTGTGCGCCCTTTCAGGAGGTGAGATTAGCCCAGACCTGCAAAACTGAATGTGGGGGCTGAAACCACACGTCCTCGAACCAAATTGGGTAGAATTGCCCGTTTTGGGGTGGAGTTTACACAAGCTCCACCCCTTTGTCGGCTGCCAGTTTATGTTGTGCAGGTCTGTTATAGCCAGTTCTATTATTCACCCCATTTGTTTGGTATCGTGAGGGATGTTTTGCTGAAAAAATTTTTGGATAAGGTATCCCGTGATGCAGCTTGAAGGGGGACTGTTGGAGTGGGGGAAGGTATCCACAATGTTTCCCGCAGCATGCTTGCTCGATTGGCTGTCGTCTAAGCACAAGCTCAATAGGAAGTCAATACAGAATAATTATACTCTACAAGCAAATAAATTACCAGTCAAAAAGGAGCCAAGGAAATGCTGCAAATAGACAACAGGGTGGAGCCGCGATAAGGAGGCGTGGTTTGAAGATGTACATTACGTAAGGGGCCAGGGAAATGTATGCTTTCCTTGTGTTATTCTGGACCCTTATGGTTCCCTTTCTGTCCGGGCTGTTAGGCCCAAACCAAAGGATAAGCTCGGGGTTTTGTAAAAATCATTTCCAGAATATTCTCCAAGGATCTGATATGTTTTTATTTTTTCTATTTTTTAAACAAAAAGGGGATCGGCCTGTAGAATGCAAATCATCGGCAGGCAATTATTCTCCCCTGAGAGAATGAGCTGCGACGACTGTATTAAGTGCAAATTGGATTTTCCCTATTGAACAAAAAAAATGAAGAAAACAAATTATCCTTTTAATTTTAAGTAATCAGGTTAACAAGTGTTTAAGGTGATTGCAGAGACAGATCAATTGCATCGAACAAGAAAAATCCCCAAACAATAAGAAAGGTTAAAAAAAGTCCTAGTACAAAAAATATAAAAAACTATAATACTGCCCCCCATGTACAAGAATATAAATATTAATACTGCCCATATGTTCAAGAATATACTATATAATACTGTCCTATGTACAAGAATATAACTACTTAATACTGCCCCCTTTTCAAGTATTTTAAACTATATAATCTGCCTTTGTACAAGAAAATATAATATTAATTTGCCCCTATGTAAAAAATATAACTACTATAAAATGTCCCTGTACAGAAAATTTAATCTTTTAAAAGTCCCCCTGTACAAAAATATAACTACTTTTTATGCCCTATGTACAAGAATTATTACTTTTTAAAAATTTTCCCCTAAGTAAAGAATATAACTACTATAATAGCCCCCCATGTTACAAGAAAATAACTATATAATATTGCCCCCCATGTACAAGAATATAAACTACATAAATACTGCCCCCATGTACAAGAATATAATACTATAATATGCCCTATGTCAGGAATATAATACTATAATATGCCCCCTTTGTCGAATTAACTCTTAAACTGCCCTATGTACAGGAATATAACTACTATAATCGCCCCCATGTACAAAAATATAACTAATAAAATGCCCCCATGTAAAGAATAAAACTTTAAAAAATTTCCCCCTATGACAAGAATAAAAATACTTAATACTGCCCCATGTACGAAAATTAACTTTAATATGCCCCTATGACAGAATATAACTACTATAAATTCCCCTATGACAAGAATATAATCTTAATATGCCCCCCAGTAAAGAATATAATACTTAAATTTCTTTTTCCCTATGTAAAAGAATATAATACTTTAATACTCCCCTAGTCAAGAAATAATTTATAATATGCCCCCCTTTTCAAAAAATATAAATTTTATAATTTTGCCCTCTTTGTACAAGGTTAACTATATTAAAACTGCCCCCATGACAAGGAAAAAAACTACATAATATGCCCCTATGTAAAGAAATAACTACTTTAATACTGCTCCCATGTCAAGAATATAAATTAATACTGCCCCCCATGTAAGAATATAAATCTATAATACTGCTCCCCATGTACAAGATTAATTTCTATAATATGCCCCCCGGAAAATTAAATAAAATATAACTTACTATAAAAATCCCCTAGTACAGGGTATAACTACTATAATACTGCCCTTGTACAAGAATTAATATATATACTGCCCCATGTAAAAGGGAAAATTAATCTATAAAACTGCCTAGTACAAGAAAATAATACTTAATACTGCCCCTATGTACAAGATATAAACTATATAATATGCCCCTTTGTACAAGAATTTAACTTAAATTGTCCTTTACAAAATTTTTAATTTTTAAAAATACTGCCCCCTTTGTCAAGAATTTAACTCTTTTAAACTGCCCCCTTTTTTTTTTTGTTTTTTTTTTTTCCCCCTTTTACAAGAAAATAAAAATTCTATAATAGCCCCTTGTACAAGAAAATAAAACTGTAATTCTGCCCCCCAGTACAAGAAAATAACTCTTAATATGCCCTATGTCAAGAAAATAAATACTATAATACTGCCCCCTTGTTTAAAAAAATTAAACTATATAATACTGCCCCTAGTACAAGAATATAATACTATAATACTGCCCCTTGTACAGATATAACTACTATAATACTGCCCTATGTACAAGTTAAATACTTTAAAACTGCCCCCTTTTGTTTACCAAAAAGTTTTTTCGAAAGCATTTTGTTGCGGGTATAACTCTTAATACTGTCCTTGTACAAGAAATTAAAATATTATGCCCCCATGTTCAGGGAAAATAATACTATAATTCTGCCCCCTTTTAAAAGGAAAATAACTACTATAATCGCTCCCTATGTACATCCACTTTCCCATATGTATCGGTATACAAACTGTAGTTGAACAAAAAAAAGCTGGGGTGAGCCTCCCCTAATTCTTTGCCTGGTTCAGCACCAGGTCTGCAAAGGACAGCGCCCCAAATCACTGTCTTCCCCTCATCCAGATTTATATCTTTTATGTTTTCAGCCTAGGAAATTGCGGAAGTACTGGGGTCGGAGAAGGAAGTGTAAGGGGCGAAGTGAGCTCTGTGATATATAGGGTTATATGAAGAGGAGAGAAACTGAGCTTTTGATTTATAGGGTTTATGATAGAGGAGAGGGTTTGTGATATTGGGTTATTGATAGAGGGGAGAAGGGGTCTGTGATATATGGGTTATTGTGAGGAGAGGGCGAGTCTGGATATAAAAGGTTTTTTGTAAGGAGAGGCTGAGCTCGTGATTAAGGGTTATATGATGAGGGAGAGGAGCTCTGTGATATATAGGGGTTTTAAAAGATAGAGGGGAGAAACTGAGCTCTGTGAAAATATAGGTTTTTTGATAGAGGGAGAAAACTGAGTCTGTGATTATAGGTTATTGTGAGGAGAGGGGCTCTGTGATATATAGGTTAATGATAGAGGAGAGAAGCTGGCTCTGTGAATATGGGTTATATGTTTGAGGAGAGAAATGAGCTTGTGTATTAGGGTTATATGAAGAGGGAGAAATGGCTTGTGTTATAGGGTTATATGATAGGGAGGGGGGAGTTTTGTGAATATAGGGTTATATGATAGAGGAGAGAGCTGAGCTCTGGATATATAGGGTTTATGATGAGGAGGGGCTGAGCTCTGTGTAATAAGGTTATTGATAGAGGGTGGGCTGAGCTCTGTGTATATAGGGTTATTGATGAGGAGAGAAGCTGGCTCTTGATATTGGGTTATTTGATAAGGAGAGAAGCTGAGCCCGGATATATAGGGTTTTGATAGAGGAGAGAAGCTGAGTCTGTATTATGGGTTTATGATAGAGGGGAGAAACGGCTCTGGTTATAGGGTTATATGATAGAGGAGAGAAGCTGGGCTCTGTGATATATTGGGCAGTCTGTAGCCTGGTTGTTGGGCAGCTTCTTGGCAGGACACTATAAGATAGGCTATAGCTCACTATTAATTTAGGGGCACACTGGAGCTGTTTATTTGTAATGTATGGCTGTTGCTCTGGGGTGAAGCCAGTATGTCGGTGCAGGTAGCATCTCCATGAACCTAATTCTCAGACTGTCAGGGCTGGGCTGTGCTCAGGCTCTAGGGATCTGCAGGCTGCAACAGCTGATGTGCGCTCCCTCCCTGATACACTTGCTGCTGACAGCTCTGTGAGTGACAGACGCCCAGCCACTCCTGACAGGGGGCGAGTGCACCAGCCAATGGGAGGACACGGAGGCCGCTCCAATCAGCTGCAGGGGCGATATCCAGGAATCCCATTTAAACTCCCTGAAGGCTGAGTGCTGCGCCTGTGATATTCCTGGCTACCTTGTTTCTTGTTCTTTGTTTTGTTGTTTTGCTAACCAGTATACCTGACCCCGGCTTATTCTCCTGACCCCGGCTTGTCTCCTGATTTTGTGCTTCGCTTCCGTTTGGCTTTTGACCTCGGCTTGTTTACGTTTTTTTCCTCTGGTTCTGATTTGTGGCTTTGGCGTTCCTATTTGATTTTTTACCCGGACTGTCTGACTATTCTTGCTTCTCACGGGCCCGCATTTAGCAGCGCAGGGACTGTCGCCCAGTTGCCGTCTGCCCCCTAGGGACGCACGTCAAGCAGGCAGGGACAGTGGGCTGGGTTCCAGTTAGGGCTCATGAACTCCCTTGACGTGCCATTATCACAGGCCGAAACCGTTACTGCTCTACCCCATGGACCCCATGACCGCTCTGGTAGAGCAGATGCAGGGGCTTACCCAGCTATTCCAGGATCTGGCGCTGAGGGTAGAACAACAGGAGGCTACCCCAAGTCAGAGGGTCCCTGCATTACCTTCCCCTTCTGTGGGACCCCCTATCCAGTTGTCTGACAGGTTCCCAGGTAACAGGAAGGCCTTTGTGGCATTTAGAGAGGGTTGTCGCCTGTATTTTAGGCTCCGCCCACTTACCTCAGGGAATGATGAACAAAGGGTGGGAACTGTTATGTCCTTACTGCAGGGTCCCCCCCAGGAGTGGGCATTCTCGTTACCCCCATGACTCACCTGAACTGTCTTCTGTGGACAGGTTCTTTGCCGCTTTAGGGTACTCTTTAATGACCCAGATAGGGAAAGCTGTGGCGAGGCTCAGTGACCCCCTTGAGGCAGGGTGAGAAGACTGGGGAGGAGTTTTGCTCCGAATTTCGTCGCTGGTGCTTTCGTCTGGGTGGAAAACGACGCAGCTCTCAGATCCCAGTTTAGATTAGGGTTAGCTGCCCATGTGAAGGATTTATTGGTGGCTTACCCTACTCCTGGTACTTTAGATGAGGCCATGGCATGGCCGTTCGTCTGGACAGACGTTTTAGGGAGAGATGGCAGGAAAAGGTTCCCCCCCCCGGTGGTCCCCCACCATGGTCACCCCTAAACCCGTTGTTTCCGATTTAAACCAGAAAAGCCCTTTGCAAGTGGGGGTTTTTCTGTCACTGTGGCTAGTGACCGTAGGAAAAACTCGTCGCATCCAGGGGTTGTGCTTCTACTGTGGAGAAGATGGACACAGAATTCGGGAATGCTCAAAACCGAAGACCAGGTCGGAAGACTCCAACGCCTAGGTGGTCAGCAGGAGGATCACCTAGGCGGGGCAGGTATTTCCTATTGTATCTAATAAGTTGCTGCTACCAGTTAAGTTTCATACTTGTCGCTGTCCGGTTCTGGGAGTCGTTTGTGGATTTGGATCAGCTTCTAATTTTGTTGTTGCGTCTTTCGCCCAAACGTCTGGGCCTACCTTGGAGAACCCCTATCTGACTCACTGGGGCTGTGGCTATTGACTCCCCTCCACTAGCTCGGGGCGCAATCCAACATTGTACCCCTGAGCTGGAGTGGTGGTCGGATCCATACTATTGAGAAGTGTATTCTTTCGTCATGGAGGGGCTGCCCCTGATGTGGTGTTGGGGCTGCCCTGGTTCAGAAACATTTAAACCCGTGGGTTTGACTGGAATTCAGGGAAATTAGTCAGGTGGGGGCAACGGTGTGTTGACAGATGTCTCCTTCCATGCTGGGCAATATGTTTTGAGGCTGATGCTCTATCTGGAAGCGGCGGTGCCAGCGTTTAGGCCTTTTGCAGCATCTTGTGAAATCGATGTCGGGCTAAGGTTCCAGAATGTCCCCCTGGTGAAAACTATTTCCCTCCACTGTACCTGAACGTCCATATGTGGTTCAGGGGTGGTTACCAGTGACTTATCGGCTGACTTACCCCTTTCTCTCTGTATACATAACGTGTCCGGCGTGACTTGTAAGAGGTATATTCAGCCGGTGACTCCGCCCTCTAGGCCTCCCTTTACATAGGGGGGGGAGTTAGAAAATGAAGTCGCCCGTATCTTGGATTCGCGTAAGGCCCAAAGGTCACTGCAGTACTTGGTCCACTGGAAGGGGTATGGTCCTGAGGAGAGATCATGGGTTCCGGCGAAACCTATCCATGCTGATCGCCTGGTGAGGGAATTCCATGAGTCTCACCCAGACAAACCCAGGGAAGGGTCCGGTGGCCCCTCCTAAAAGGCGGGGGGGTACTGTCAGGGCTAAGCTGTGCTCAGGCTCTAGGGATCTGCAGGCTGCAGCAGCTGATGTGCGCTCCCTCCCTGATACACTTGCTGCTGACAGCTCTGTGAGGGAAGGGGCCCAGCCACTCTGACAGGGGGCGAGTGCACCAGCCAATGGGAGGACCAGAGGCCGCTCCAATCGCTGCAGGGCGGTATCCCAGGAATCCCATTTAAAAATCCTGAAGGCTGAGTGCTGCGGCCTGTGATATTCCCGGCTACCTCGTGTTACTTGTTCAGTTTATCGTGTTTTGCTTATCTGTGTATCTGACCCCAGCTTGTCTCCCGATTTTGTGCTTCTCTTCCTTTTGGCTTCTGACCTCGGCTTGTTTACGTTTAGTCCTCTGGTTCTGATTTGTGGCTTTGGCGTTCCTATTTGATATTGACCTGCACTGTTTGACTATTCTTCCTTCTGACGGCCCCAGCACTTTAGCAGTGCAGGGACTGTCGCTCAGTTGCCGTCTGCCGCCTAGGGCAGCACGTCAAGTAGGCAGAGACAGTGGGCTGGGTTCCAGTTAGGGCTCACTGCACCTCAATTGGCGTGACACAGACTTTGGCCATCATGAGAATAATCCTTGCATTTCTGCGATATATTTCGGCTTAGGATATGTTCACACAGTATACTCTGGCGCACAATTTGCCCCAAAATATGTGTCGAAATACACCCAGGACAGTGTCTTAAACACTCTGCATAGACTGCAATGTAAAATCCGCACCGTCATTTGCACAACGCGTTTTTTACTCTCCGAATTTTCAGTGCGCCAGAAAAGAATGGACGGGTCCGATGTGTCTGCGCCTTGAAATAATAAAGTTTAGGAGGTGGAAACCTGCCGCGAGCAGCACGTGTCGTTTTTGCATTGCAATTCCACGCTAGCGAGTGGGAAATTTCAATGACGCCTCCAACGCGTTTTGCGCCCCACTGATGTACGTGGTGTGAGCAAAGCCTGAGGCCAGAGGACGGGATGAGGCCACAAAGTGTGTCATTCCTTACGGCAGAACCACAAGCGTCATTAGGTGAAAGAAGCAGCGTGCACCATTACAATAGCAGCCGCTCCAAGGGGTTTGGACGTCGCCGGATCCTGTGGTCAATGAGGGGGTCGAGGCTGCGGACGCATCAATGTTTGTTCCTGACTAATCATTAACCGTTATAATCCAGCTCTTGTTGCTAAGAAACCCGGAGACTGGGATGATGCACATAACTCTGTGGCTGCAGCGTAGTCCTCACCGCTGGGGGATCCTGTGGATCCATTAACAGATCAGGAACCTGGTTTCCTTCCAGGAAAAATATTCGTGAAATTCCTGAAAGACCCCCAAGAACATGTTCCCCTTATGGGCTCATTGATGAAACAGTTCATGGTTTTCATGGAGAATCCGGGAAATTTACTGAGTTGGAAACATACGGGGACATGTATGAAAACTGTCCAGGTCTAAGACTTTCTTTGTTGACCATAGCAACCAACCAATCAGAGCCCATAACAACCAACCAATCAGAACTCATAGCAACCAATCAGAGCCCATAACAACCAACCAATCAGAACTCATAGCAACCAATCAGAGCCCATAACAACCAACCACTCAGAACTCATAGCAACCAATCAGAGCTCTTAGCCACCAATCAGAGCTCATAGCAACCAATCAGAGCCCACAACAACCACCCAATCAGAACTCATAGTAACCAATCAGAGCTCAAAGCCACCAATCAGAGCTCACAGCAACCAATCAGAGCTCACAGCAACCAATCAGAGCTCACAGCAACCAATCAGAGCCCACAGCAACCAATCAGAGCCCACAGCCACCAATCAGAGCTCACAGCCACCAATCAGAGCTCATAGCCACCAATCAGAGCTCATAGCCACCAATCAGAGCTCATAGCAACCAATCAGAGCACATAGCCACCAATCAGAGCCCATAGCCACCAATCAGAGCCTATAGCAACCAATCAGAGCCCATAGCAACCAATCAGAGCCCATAGCAGCGGATCAGAGCCCATAGTGACCAGTCAGAGCTCCCATTTAGTTACATGTAGTGTTCTGAAAACATGAAAGGGGAGATGTGATTGCTTGCCATGAGCTCTGATTGGTCGCTATGAGCTCTGATTGGCTGCTATGAGCTCTAATTGGTCGTTATGGGCTCTGATTGGTTGCCATGAGCTCTGATTGGTTGCCATGGGCTCTGATTGGTTGCTATGAGCCCTGATTAGTTGCTATGGGCCCTGATTAGTTGCTATGGGCCTGATTGGTTGCTATGGGCTCTGATTGGTCGCTATGGTCTCTGATTGGTCGCTATGGGCTCTGATTGGTCGCTATAGCTAACACAGACAATCTTATTGCTAGACAGTTTTCATGCATACAAAAAATATATGGACAGGAGGAAGGGGAAGGCGAGGGGAGAGGCAAATGTGAGGTGGAATGGGAAGGTGAGGAGGAAGATGCAGGCGATGGGGAAAGGTAAGGAGAAGGCGAGGAGGAAGAAGCAGGCAAGGGGGAAGGTAAAGAGGATAGAGAGGAAGAAGGGGAAGAGAGAGGCAGGAAGGAAGGGGAAGGCAAGAGGGAAGTTGGGGGCAAAGCAAGGAGGAATGGGGTGAGGAGAATGAGGGCGAAGGTAATGAGTAAGATGAAGGCACGGGAAAGGGGAGGCAAGAGGGAGGTGACGAGGAAGAGGATGCGTTAGGCAAAGAAGGAAGGTGAGGGAGAAGATAAGGAGGAAGATGAAGGCGATGAGAGGTGAGGAGGAGGGGGACGGAGGTGCCACTTTCCCCTCATAGGGTCATATATCAAACATTCCCATGTACGGATGATTTATGTGAATAAAACCTGTTTGCTACAATTTAATCCTGACATTTTCCATGAATGGGTCCAATTTGGAGCCCGTAGAGCTTCTCTTCTGCAGTTGGCAGACACGTCACCGAGCTCACTGTCCAGAGCCCATTGGCAACAGTCAGATATAAAAATCACCTCCTCCCTGTGTTTTCTGGGTCAGGTGATGCAGCCGTCAGTTCTCCTTGGGCGCGCTCTCCCCTGTCTGTCCCTCGCTGATGGCGGTGGGGTTTCTCCTGCCCGCATCGTACACTAATCGGGTTTGGGCAGGAGGCCAGGTGAGGTAACACCCTTCCCCATTCCCTTTCCTCTGTGTTCTGAAGGCCTCCTCCACAAATTGTGCACTAGCGGCGGCAGGGAGGCGGCAGCAGGGAAGCGGCGGCAGGGAGGCGGCGGCAGGGATGTGGCGGCGGCAGGGATGTGGCGGCGGCAGGGAGGCGGCGGCAGGGAGGAGGCGGCTGGGATGTGGCGGTGGCAGGGAGGCGGCGGCAGGGAGGCGGCCGCAGGGAGGCGGCGGCTGGGTTGGGGCGGCCTCAGGGATGTGGCGGCGGGGAGGAGGCGGCGGCTGGGAGGAGGCGGTGGCAGGGAGGCGGCGGCAGGGAGGCGGTGGCAGGGAGGCGGAAGCATGGATGCAGCAGCAGGGAGGTGGCGGCAAGGATGCAGTGGCAGGGAAGCGGCGGCAGGGAAGCGGCGGCAGGGAAGCGGCGGCAGGGAGGCGGCAGCAGGGAGGCGGCAGCAGGGAGGCGGCAGCAGGGATGCGGCCAGTACTGCACTCTGTATCTATTACATGTATTTTTCACGTGAAAATGACGCCATATAGTTAATTTTGATCAATAAGTTGCAATGTAATTTGTAGATATGTTGTCCCAGAGGGAAGTTGGGCTATGTTGCTTCCTCACAGCCGGCCGATAGCCCTACCTGCATCAGTGGTCGCACCAGTTTGCTGGCACCTCGTGCCTCTATTGGCGGACGTCTCGGGGATCCCTGCCCTAACACTTTACACTCCGTAATCTTTGATACACAGAGTGTTTACTGTATGTACATGATAGAACCACTGCTTAAAGGGATTTTCTAAGTAATCTCATTGCAGGCCTGTCCTTATCTGACTTCTGGTGTGAATGACCCCTTAAAGGGCTCGTCCACCATAATAAAAAATAAGTAAATAATAAAAAAAAAGTAAAAAAAAATATATATATATTTTAATTGTAAATATAAAATGTAAATTTGGTATTGCCATCATCGTACAAACCCCACAGAGTATAAAGTCATTATGCCGTGGTGCAAGGTTTACCAGATAGAGTTAATAAATGATAATCAGTAAGTAAGATTTAACCCAAAATGGTGGCATTAAAAAAAAAAAAAAAAAACTTATGCCGAGGAAAAACAAATTTTTTTAAAAGAAACAAAGTTTGGAAAAAAAGTTTTGGTGATTGTACTGCGGTGATGAATAAATTGAAAAAGACGGTTTGGTTCACACGTGGCATTGCCGAATTAGGAGGGGGAGGGGAGTTTGCACACAGACGGTTTTGGAATTCACTCTAATTTAGGTGAAATATGGGTTGATTTTTTTAAGCAATAAAATAAAATGCAAATGTTTTTCAAAAATACATGAAATTTTAAATTTTTGCCTTTTTTTCATGTAGTTGATAAACGCAACATGTGAATGCGGCCTTAAGGTGCTCGAGTGGTTGTCAAGATTAGGGAAACATGGCTGCTATCCACCAGCACCCGGGCCCACCTGTCCATGGATCATGTCCTGAATTACAGCTCGGCTGAGTTGTGCTGTAGTACCACTCACAACTTGAAGCAAGAGTGATGTGGTTTTTGGCAGCCATTTTTTTTTATCTTGTACAACCCCTTTAAAGAAAAATAGCAGTAATAAGGAACAGAGGACACCTAAGCGCTGCCGTAGAGCAGGTCGTAATTGCACTTTATATCCTATGTCATGAATTCTATACTCTTGTTGTTAGATAAACACATATGACTGGCACCCAAGCTTGGACTGACCCATAGAGGAGCAGGGGAAACACCCGATGGGCCCTTGGGCATGGCAGACCTGAGGGTATTTTTCAGGGCGAAAGGCAGAAAAATAGAGGTAGAAAGCAAGAGGCAGAGTGCAGTCATGTACAGGACATGTAGAATGGGCGCCAAGAAACATCTCCACTGGTGGCCCCAAGAAACATCTCCACTGGTGGGCCCCAAGAATCAACTCTCCTGGTGGAGCCCCAAGAATCATCTCCCTGGTGGAGCCCCAAGAATCATCTCCCCTGGTGGCCCCAAGAATCATCTCCACTGGTGGGGCCCCAAGAATCACCTCCACTGGTGGGGCCCCAAGAATCAACTCCACTGGTGGACCCAAGAATCATCTTCACTGGTGGGCGCCAAGAATCAACTCCACTGGTGGGGCCCCAAGAAACAACTCCACTGGTGGGGCCCAAAGAAACAACTCCACTGGTGGGGCCCCAAGAATCAACTCCACTGGTGGGGCCCCAAGAATCAATTCCACTGGTGGGCCCCAAGAATCAACTCCACTGGTGGGGCCCAAGAACCAACTCCACTGGTGGGGCCCAAGAACCAACTCCACTGGTGGGGCCCCAAGAACCAACTCCACTGGTGGGACCCAACTTTGGTAGTGGTTCCTAAGAACCAACTCCACTGGCGGGGCCCCAAGAACCAACTCCACTGGTGGGACCCAAGAACCAACTCCACTGGTGGGGCCCAAGAATCAACTCCACTGGTGAGCCCCAAGAATCAACTCCACTGGTGGAGCCACAAGAATCAACTCCACTGGTGGGCCCCAAGAATCAACTCCACTGGTGGCCCCAAGAATCAACTCCACTGGTGAAGCCCCAAGAATCATCTCCACTGGTGGAGCTCCAAGAATCATCTCCACTGGTGGAGCCCCAAGAATCATCTCCACTGGTGGAGCCCAAGAATCATCTCCACTGGTGGAGCCCCAAGAATCATCTCCACTGGTGGAGCCCAAGAATCATCTCCACTGGTGGAGCCCCAAGAATCAACTCCTCTGGTGTCCTCAAGAATCATCTCCACTGGAGGAGCCCCAAGAATCAACTCCAGTGGTGGATCCTATTGGTCAGTTCAGGGTGCAGTACAATCCATACAAAATATCTAAGCACCTGTGAAGTCCTAGAGAACGTCTCAGCAATGTCCCTTGTGTCAGGAGAGGCCGGGCGTTACTGATTTGTATTGTTTTAAAGAATTTCTTGATGAAATAAAGAAATCCCAAACTATGTATTTTCAGGGGCAACATTATGAAGAGGAGAAGCGGGCGCTGGGTCACGAGGTGATCGCTCTCAACAACCATTTGCTGGAGGCCAAGGTGACCATTGATAAACTATCAGAAGATAACGTAAGTACATGGACACTGTCAGGCTGTATTATTGTACTTTGCATCCATGGTCTTAAAGGACGTGTCCAGGATTAGAAAAACCGCGCCTACCCCGTGGGTTGGGTTGTGCCTGGTACTGCAGCTCTGCTCCATTGGAGCTGCAATGTCACGCACAACCTGTTTTGGAAAAGCGCAGTATATGTAATATAGCACAGCATTAGTACATGTCATATAGAACAGTATTAGTATCTGTAATATAGCACAGTATTAGTATATGTAATATAGCACAGTATTAGTATCTGTAATATAGAACAGTATTAGTATATGTAATATAGAACAGTATTAGTATATGTAATATAGCACAGTATTAGTATCTGTAATATAGGACAGTATTAGTATCTGTAATATAGCACAGTATTAGTATATGTAATATAGCACAGTATTAGTATCTGTAATATAGCACAGTATTAGTATATGTAATATAGCACAGTATTAGTATATGTAATATAGAACAGTATTAGTATCTGTAATATAGCACAGTATTAGTATATGTAATATAGCACAATATTAGTATCTGTAATATAGAACAGTATTAGTATATGTAATATAGCACAGTATTAGTATCTGTAATATAGAACAGTATTAGTATCTGTAATATAGCACAGTATTAGTATATGTAATATAGCACAGTATTAGTATCTGTAATATAGCACAGTATTAGTATATGTAATATAGCACAGTATTAGTATCTGTAATATAGCACAGTATTAGTATATGTAATATAGCACAGTATTAGTATATGTAATATAGCACAGCATTAGTATATGTAATATAGAACAGTATTAGTATCTGTAATATAGCACAGTATTAGTATATGTAATATAGAACAGTATTAGTATCTGTAATATAGAACAGTATTAGTATCTGTAATATAGCACAGTATTAGTATATGTAATATAGCACAGCATTAGTATATGTAATATAGAACAGTATTAGTATATGTAATATAGAACAGTATTAGTATCTGTAATATAGAACAGTATTAGTATCTGTAATATAGCACAGTATTAGTATATGTAATATAGCACAGTATTAGTATATGTAATATAGTACAGTATTGGTATCTGTAATATAGTACGGTATTAGTATAGGTAATATAGTACAGTAGTAGTATATGCACTATATTACATATACTAATCAATAATATGCTATATTATACTGTTACTGAATGCCCGGTCTAAATGAGACGTTCAAGCTAATAAGGAACATGTCCGGTGTGGCTTGTACTGCTATAAATTTCAGGTCAAACTACTTAGAATTTAAAGGGGTCTTTTCACCACAATGATGAGCTTTAAACATGTAGGTAAAGGTAAATAAAGTATATTACCAAATACACTGATGTTCTGATTTTGCTTCCTTTGAGAGTTAGAGAAATTTTTATCCCCTGCACACAATCTTCCCTAAGTTACCGACTACACCAATGTCCTTTTGATAGGCTCAGCTAGGAATAACAGAGCTGTCAGTCACTGCTGTAGAACCGCTCACAACCTGAACAGGAAGTGTAAGTCTGAAGCTTTAGAACCGCCCACAGCCTGAGCAGGAAGTGGGAGCCTGAAGCTGTAGAGCCCCCCACAGCCTGAACAGGAAGTGGGAGCCTGAAGCTGTAGAACCGCCCTTTGCCTGAGCAGGAAGTGGGAGCCTGAAGCTGTAGAACCGCCCTTTGCCTGAGCAGGAAGTGGGAGCCTGAAGCTGTAGAACTGCCCTTTGCCTGAGCAGGAAGTGGGAGCCTGAAGCTGGAGAACCGCCCACAGCCTGAACAGGAAGTGGGAGCCTGAATCTGTAGTATCACCCTTAGCCTGAACAGGAAGTGGGAACCTGAAGCTGCAGAACCACCCACAGCCTGAACAGGAAGTGGAAGCCTGAAGCTATAGAACTGCCCTTTGCCTGACCAGGAATTGGGAGCCTGAAGCTATAGAACTGCCCTTTGCCTGACCAGGAAGTGGGAGCCTGAAGCTGTAGAACTGCCCACAGCCTGAGCAGGAAGTGGGAGCCTGAAGCTGGAGAACCGCCCACAGCCTGAGCAGGAAGTGGGAGCCTGAAGCTGTAGACTCGCCCTTTGCCTGAACAGGAAGTGGGAGCCTGAAGCTGTAGAATCGCCCTTTGCCTGAACAGGAAGTGGGATCCTGAAGCTGTAGAAGCGCCCTGTGCCTGACCAGGAAGTGGGAGCCTGAAGCTGTAGAATCGCCCTTTGCCTGAACAGGAAGTGGGAGCCTGAAGCTGTAGAATCGCCCTTTGCCTGAACAGGAAGTGGGAGCCTGAAGCTATAGAACTGCCCACAGCCTGAGCAGGAAGTGGTATCCTGAAGCTGTAGAACCGCCCACAGACTGAACAGGAAGTGGGAGCCTGAAGCTATAGAACCGCCCACAGCCTGATCAGAAAATGGGATCCTGAAGCTGTAGAATCGCCCACAGCCTGAGCAGGAAGTGGGAGCCTAAAGCTGTAGAACTGCCCACAGTCTAAACAGGAAGGGGGAGCCTGAAGCTATAGAACCACCCACAGCCTGAACAGGAAGTGAAGAGAAGGCTCTATGACACAGCATGGTGAGAACACCCCTTTAACATGAGACCTATAAATCTGAGCACTTCCAATGACCTGTACGATGCTTGGCACAGCTGCAGTTGCCAATGATACCATAGCCTCTGGGGATAGAGCCCCAAGTGCAGTATCTGGACCCTTATACTTTTACATATCATTAAGCCTCGGTTGTGTAGTGTCCCCTGATGAATATGATTTATTGTCATTGTCACCAGGCTGAACTATTAGTCATTAAGTAAAAGCTGCTATTTACCATCACACATCATCAGCGCAGACATTAGACAGTGATGGATCCGCTTCGGTAATTAACTTTTACTGATGACGATCGTCTCTGTTTGGTTTCATATCTCTAATGATTTTCACAGCGATCGTTTATTTTAAATGACTTATTATATTTGTTACTAAATTATCATCTCCGTCTGAATAATTGTACATGGGATGGGCCTGGTATTCACCGAAATGGAGCCAAGCTGCAGTACCAGACACAACCCATAGACAAGGGTGGCGCTGTTACTGGTTACTACGATCTTCTTTAACCTTGCTGTGCCTTTCTTTCAGGAGCTGTACAGAAAAGACTGTAACCTGGCCTCACAGCTGCTGCAGTGCAGCAAGAGCTACTACAGAGCACACAAATTATCAGAGGTAAGGAGCGTCCTCAGAGGTCTATACATGTATCCCAAGCAAGAAGCTGTAAACCCTGAGATCAGGTCACGGGTCACCCTTAAAGGGGATGTCTCACTACATTGATTCCTCTCACCTCAGTCCTGTTTTCTTGGTTTCATTTTGAATTCAGGGGCTTTTTTTCTGGCTTCTACTAGGCTGCAGTAGAAGCCAGGTCTGTAGCTATAGCAACCAGTGCTGGCAGCCTATCAGGAGAGATTGAACAGGTCCATAGCTATAGCAACCAGTGCTGGCAGCCTATCAGGAGAGATTGAACAGGTCTGTAGCTATAGAAACCAGTGCTGGCAGCCTATCAGGAGAGATTGAACAGGTCTGTAGCTATAGCGACCACTGCTGGCAGCCTATCAGGAGAGATGGAACAGGTCTGTAGCTATAGTAACCACTGCTGGCAGCCTATCATGAGAGAGTGAACAGGTCTGTAGCTATAGCAACCAGTGCTGGCAGCCTATCAGGAGAAATTGAACAGGTCTGTAGCTATAGCATCCACTGCTGGCAGCCTATCAGGAGAGAGGGAACAAGTCTGTAGCTATAGCAACCAGTGCTGGCAGCCTATCAGGAGAGATTGAACAGGTCTGTAGCTATAGCAACCAGTGCTGGCAGCCTATCAGGAGAGATCAAACAGGTCTGTAGCTATAGCAACCAGTGCTGGCAGCCTATCAGGAGAGATTGAACAGGTCTGTAGCTATAGCAACCAGTGCTGGCAGCCTATCAGGAGAAATTGAACAGGTTGTAGCTATAGCGACCGTTGCTGGCAGCCTATCAGGAGAGATTGAACAGGTCTGTAGCTATAGCGACCTGAGGAGCTGATGCAGCCCATACAAGAGGGGATATCTAGGAATAGGTAGGACACTGGTAATGGACACATATTGCAAAGTGACTTGTTTTTGCAAGATCTTTAACATAAAAAGCAGCAATCCTTGTAGTGAGACAACCCCTTTAAGTATAGTGAATACTAGGACCATCCTTATAAGTCTATACATGTATCCCGGCCATATAGTAGCCATGATATACTGTATGTACATAACACTGCTGTGCAGCCATGGACCCCAAGATAGCCTCACAGGCCTCCTTGTAATGCGGTGTATACTAGGACCATCATTATAAGTCTATACATGTATAAGGGCCACACAGTCACCAGGATATATACACTCAGTCCACGACTTACACTGTTCTGACTAACATCTATCCTCTAGTTACAAACGGTGACTTATGGGGCATGCTGGCACTTGTAGTTCCATGTTCCACAGCAGATAGTAGCTGTGGAACGACAAGTGCCAGCATGACCCAGCAGCATGAGATAAAATCTTATTAACAGGTCAGGATCGGAGTCGCAGAAATCCTCAGGCTCCTGCAATGGTTTCTGCCATGGGTTATACTAAGAAAAACATGATGGCCACCCCTGCCCTCAGGTTGTGTGCTGCGCTGTAGCCCCTATCATTTCAATACCAGCACAGCACCCCTAACCCGCCAATTCAGGGGTGTAGCTACAGGGGGTGCAGCGGTAGCAGTCACTACTGGGCCCTGCAGCCTGAGGGGGCTCAAAAGGCCTTCTGCCACATAAGGAAATGCCAGCATTGCAAGAGGCACATGGCAGCCTGGGGACCCATTTCCCTTTTTTGCACCAGGGCCCCGGAGCTTCCAGCTACACCTCTGCCCCAATTTCCAGGATACAGACAACACTTTGGGCCCCTGTGATTCCCTCTGGTGGAGCAGGACGGGGGGCGGTGAATCCCTGGGTCATGCCCCATCCCCTCAGGCCCTGCTCTGAGCAGATCACAGCATCAGTATTGCCCGGAGTGCCCCTTTAAAGTTGCATTTGACGTAACAGAAGTATTTCAGGCAATTGCTGTTTATGCAGTTTCCTAATATGCGGAGACCAATTTTTATTTTTTATTTTTTTAAAAAAGGCCTGAAATGAATTGTGGTGTCTTTTTGAGACGATGCAATTAATAATGACTATAGATAGCATGAGTCAGAAAAACAACGTTGCTTGGCGGCTGCCAGTCTGGGGCAGCGGATCCGTGGGCCGACGAGCCGCACACTGCAGCAGACAGGAAACGATCAGGATGTGGGCTCAGAAATATGAAGCTTATTAAGAACGTGTGCTTCCCCGATTATAGGGTTGTCCCTTCTGTACGGCCCCGACCATGCACCCTGAACATAGGAACGGTGGGGATAAAAATGGTTCACAGGATTCCACTATTAGGGGGGAGATAAAAGCAGGGGGTCAGGATTAGAAACGGCGCCATGGCTGATGTCACACTGGAGCTGTTACAAAGTTTGTAAGGATGAAAAAAGACAGACGTCCATCCAGTTCAGCTTATTGTCCTATAGTGTTGATCCAGAGGAAGCAAAAACTCCCATGAGGTAGAAGCCAATTGTCCTCATTTTAGGGAGTAAATTTCTTCCTGACTCCAATCTGGCAATCGGAATAAATCCCTGGATCAATGACAGAATCCTGATCACTAACTTGTTCTATTATTACACTATAGAAATGTCTCCAGACCCTTCTCCAGAATCTCGGTCACTATAACTTGTTATATTATTACATCTAGAAATGCATCCAGAACCTTCTCCAGAATCCTGGTCACTATAACTTGTTGTATTATTACATCTAGAAATGTCTCCAGACCCTTCTCCAGGATCCTGGTCACTATAACTTGTTATATTATTACATCTAGAAATGTATCCAGACCCTTCTCCAGGATCCTGGTCACTATAACTTGTTCTATTATTACATCTAGAAATGTATCCAGACCCTTCTCCAGGACCCTGGTCACTATAACTTGTTATATTATTACATCTAGAAATGTATCCAGACCCTTCTCCAGAATCCCGGTCACTATAACTTGTTCTATTATTACATCTAGAAATGTCTCCAGACCCTTCTCCAGAATCCCGGTCACTATAACTTGTTGTATTATTACATCTAGAAATGTATCCAGACCCTTCTCCAGAATCCCGGTCACTATAACTTGTTCTATTATTACATCTAGAAATGTATCCAGACCCTTCTCCAGAATCCCGGTCACTATAACTTGTTCTATTATTACATCTAGAAATGTATCCAGACCCTTCTCCAGAATCCCGGTCACTATAACTTGTTCTATTATTACATCTAGAAATGTATCCAGACCCTTCTCCAGAATCCCGGTCACTATAACCTGTTATATTATTACATCTAGAAATGTATCCAGACCCTTCTCCAGAATCCCGGTCACTATATCCTGTTATATTATTACATATAGAAATGTATCCAGACCCTTCTCCAGAATCCCGGTCACTATAAGGCTAGGTTCACACGGTTTAAATGCAGGGCGTAACTACGCCCCGCAATTACGCCGTGTGGCCGGGGGCGGGGGGCCGGCACCTCGTCTGCCCATAGACTTGCATTACCAGCGGCGCGTATACGCCGCTAGTAATTCACATGTCAATTATCTCCCCGCCCGGCGGGTAGAGGAGACCTAATCCATAGTTCTCTATGAGAAATGTGGATTACCATAATGACCGGGACGTATTCCAGCCGTAATTTGCGCACTCCGGCGCGTAATTACGGACTGAAATATGTCCAATTTTAAGCCGTGTGAACATGGCCTAACTTGTTATATTATTACATCTAGAAATGTATCCAGACCCTTCTCCAGAATCCCGGTCACTATAACTGGTTCTATTATTACATCTAGAAATGTATCCAGACCCTTCTCCAGAATCCCGGTCACTATAACTGGTTCTATTATTACATCTAGAAATGTATCCAGACCCTTCTCCAGAATCCCGGTCACTATAACTGGTTCTATTATTACATCTAGAAATGTATCCAGACTCTTCTCCAGAATCCCAGTCACTAAAACTTGTTATATTATTACATCTAGAAATGTCTCCAGACCCTTCTCCAGAATCCCGGTCACTATAACTTGTTCTATTATTACATCTAGAAATGTCTCCAGACCCTTCTCCAGAATCCCGGTCACTATAACTGGTTCTATTATTACATCTAGAAATGTCTCCAGACACTTCTCCAGAATCCCGGTCACTATAACTTGTTCTATAATTACATCTAGAAATGTCTCCAGACTCTTCTCCAGAATCCCGGTCACTATAACTTGTTATATTATTACATCTAGAAATGTCTCCAGACCCTTCTCCAGAATCCCGGTCACTATAACTGGTTCTATTATTACATCTAGAAATGTATCCAGACCCTTTTCCATGTACCATTACTATTATTAGTAGCATTAATAGTGGCAGAAACCTTCACCTGTTCCTGCTGTGACCGGCTCCTTAGGCAGCTATTCTACAGATTTACAGTTCTTACACTGAAGAACGCTCTTCTCCTCTGGAGATTGAATCCTTTTTTCTCCAGCCAAAGGGAATGTCCTCTTGTCTTTTGAGGGGGGCTTTACATGAAATAGTTTCTCCTCTGCATTGATTTAAAAACCTGTGCAGGTGGGTGGAGAGCGCAAAAACCAACAAAGAGGCAGCCACCCACTCATACAGTCTAGAAAACAATGTTTGGTTTTGCACATCCCCAAAAAACTTTTTTGAAAACAAATGAGCCTAGGTGCACAGAGGAGCCAATTTTCTTACCTGTCTTTTCTCTTGTCCGCAGCTCCCAGCCGACTTTCAGGAAAGAGTAAGTGACCACTTGGAAAAACATGGGTGTAAACTAACTGTGCCCCTGTCTAACCCGTCATATGCTGACAGCATTCCTACTTGTGTCATTGCTAAGGTGCTGGAAAAACCTGACCCCAGCAGTTTGTCTTCACACCTGTCGAGCGCCTCAATGAGAGACCTTAGCTATGAGCACGAGCGCGCGCAAGAGCCCGAGGAGAAACTACGGCAGAGGCAGCAGTTCAAGTCCGAAATCTACTGCAGCGACACCGCTCTCTACTGCCCGGAAGAGAGGAGACGAGACCGGAGGCAAAGCTTCGATGTACAAGTGAAAGACGAAGTCTTCTTAAGATCTCAGAACTCCACCGACAGCACCGTAGAGGACGGGTTCCATTCGAGCTTCTCGCACGAAGCCTTCAATGAATATGTAGCATCCTTACCCACCTCCAGCTCCTACTCCAGCTTCAGCGCCACGTCGGAAGAGAAGGAAAACAACCAGGCCAACACCCTCACCGCCTCCCAGCAGGCCATCTACATGGGCAACAGGGATGACCTGTTCGAAAGGAAGTCTACCACCGGCTACGAGCACAACGCCAGCCCAAGATTCGTCAAATCCAAGTCTGTCCAGCACATGGAGCACAACCCCGAGAACGCGGCGTCTCCCAACTTCACCCGCTCCTCCTCCTACGTCGAGGAACCTTTCCATTTCTCCAGAATCCGGACGCAACAGACGCTGGGTGCCCACAAGTCGCATAGCGAGTGCAGAAGCTCCCACCTCTCCGAAGACGACCTACCGACCCGGTGGAGGCAACTCAGCGTGGAGGACATCGGAGCCTACTCGTTCAGTAACGACGGCCGGATATCCCAGTGCAGTTTCACCGAACAGTACTTTGCCCCCAGTCCGGTGAAACAACTGGAGAGCAGGATGAGCCCGTTGTACGCCAGCTATAAGCAGGACAGCTTTTCGGAAGGGGAAGAGGTTTGTCAGAGCAGAATGGGCGACTCGTGCTTTCTCCGAACGGACTCCGGCTTGAAGATCGACATCAGCGCCAGCTGCAAGCAAGAGATGCTGTCCAACTTTAAGGCGAAAGAAGCAAGAGACCAAATAGGCGAAAGGATGTCCGCTCAGATCGGGAACAAGAACGTGGACACCAACGCCGCCGCCAAGAGGGAGTACGTCGACGTGAGTCCCAACAGCTCCGCGGAATCGCTCAGTCAAAGCCCAATGGAGGCTTCGGACATACACCAGTCTTCCATTGACCAAGGACATGCGAGCTTTCACGGCAAGCCCCAGCAATTCCAAAGAACTGGAAGCATTGGGTTAACGAGGAAAGACAGTCTGACAAAAGCACAATTATACGGGACACTGTTGAATTAGCGAGCTTCCAAAACTGCAATAAGAGGACACAGAGCGAACGATGGATTCCGGGAACGGTTGTGAAGCTTCCGTCGAGCCAGGATTCCAGGAACGGTTATGAAGCTTCCATCGAGCCCGGATTCCGGGAACGGTTGTGAAGCTTCCGTCGAGCCAGGATTCCGGGAACGGTTGTGAAGCTTCCGTCGAGCCAGGATTCCGGGAACGGTGGTGAAGCTTCTGTCGAGCCAGGATTCCGGGAACGGTTGTGAAGTTTCCATTGGAGCCACGATTCCGGGAACGGTTGTGAAGCTTCCATCGAGCCAGGATTCCGGGAACGGTTGTGAAGCTTCCGTCGAGCCATGATTCCGGGAACGGTTGTGAAGTTTCCGTCGAGCCAGGATTCCGGGCACGGTTGTGAAGCTTCCATCGAGCCAGGATTCCGGGAACGGTTGTGAAGCTTCCAGTCGAGCCAGGATTCCGGGAACGGTTGTGAAGCTTCCGTCGAGCCAGGATTCCGGGGAACGGTTGTGAAGCTTCCGTCGAGCCAGGATTCCGGGGAACGGTTGTGAAGCTTCCATCGAGCCAGGATTCCGGGAACGGTTGTGAAGTTTCCAGCGGAGCCAGGATTCCGGGAACGGTTGTGAAGCTTCCATCGAGCCAGGATTCCGGGAACGGTTGTGAAGCTTCCATCGAGCCAGGATTCCGGGAACGGTTGTGAAGTTTCCATTGAGCCAGGATTCCGGGAACGGTTGTGAAGCTTCCGTCGAGCCAGGATTCCGGGAACGGTTGTGAAGGTTCCATCGAGCCAGGATTCCGGGAACGGTTGTGAAGCTTCCAGTCGAGCCAGGATTCCGGGAACGGTTGTGAAGCTTCCATCGAGCCCGGATTCCGGAACGTGTGAGCTTCTCGAGCAGGATCGGGAACGGTTGTGAAGTTTCCAGCGGAGCCAGGATTCCGGGGACCGGTTGTGAAGCTTCCGTCGAGCCAGGATTCCGGGGAACGGTTGTGAAGTTTCCAGCGGAGCCAGGATTCCGGGAACGGTTGTGAAGCTTCCGTCGAGCCAGGATTCCGGGAACGGTTGTGAAGCTTCCATCGAGCCAGGAATCCGGGAACGGTTGTGAAGCTTCCGTCGAGCCAGGATTCCGGGGAACGGTTGTGAAGCTTCCAGTGGAGCCAGTATTAACGATTCTCTATTAGGTGTTTGTGTATCTTGCACTTTTTTTTTTCATTTTTTTTTGTGGAAAGCTTCCGATAGACAACAAAAAAGTATTTGCAAATGACCCTGTACATATAAGAATTACCTCACAGCATATGTGTATTAGGCCATTCTAAAAAAAAAAAAAAAAAAGGGGGGGGTACAGCCAATCAGAATTGAAGGGGTTTTGCCACGATGTAATGTTGACGTGGGATCCTCCAAAATGGGTATTTCATCACATTTCTAAATATAGGTCATTAAAAAAAGTGAAGCCTCTAAGAGCTACAGCCTGACTTACATGCCCTTACTTTCCTGACTGTTTACATTAGACACAACCAGGAGCTGATCTGGCCCCGCTTGCATTGTTTGCACTTCTTATCTGATGGCAGGGAACATGAACGACCTTTGAAGGGACTGGGGAGAAAGATCCTGTATCTTTTGTATAGAGAATTCACTGGTTGTAATGTAATTATCTGAGTAAACATGCAGACGCTCCCTACTCCCTGCTCAGCCCCCCTCCCTCTCTCCCTATGGTTGGTTCTACACTTTCAGGCTCCCACTTCCTATTGAGGCTGTTGGCGGTTTTAAGCTTCAGGCTCCCACTTGCAGTTCAGGCTGTGGGTGGTTCTTCAGCTTCAGGCTCCCACTTGCTTTTCAGACTGTAGGCGGTTTTAAGCTTCCGACTCCCACTTCCTGGTCAGGCTGTGGGCGGTTCAACAGCATCAGGCTCCCAGTTCCTGTTCAGATTTTGGGCGGTTCTACAGCTTCCGGCTCCCACTTCCTGTTCAGGCTGTGGGTGGTTCTGTACCTTCCACTGGTTGTAATGTAATTATCTGAGTAAACATGCACACGCTCCCTGGCTCCCTGCTCAGCCCCCCTCCCTCTCCCCCTGCAGCCGTTCCTTTGCTAAGGAATGAAAGAAGGCTGCCTGCTGAGCTTATCTTCTCTCCTGAGCAAATAAGAGGGAGAAATAAAACTGCATATAGCTTGTGCACAATACAGTTCTCCCCTGTGGATTAGCCAAACAATGTTTACTCAACTACAGAGACTGAGTATCAGGAACGTGCATGGGAGGTGGAGCGATGACATCACAGAGGAGGTACTTGTTTTTTTTAAACACAGAAACACAACGCCACTTTTTCAAGCCTCAAATAGGGGAGTATCAGCCTGTTAGGTAAGGAAATCACTTCTTGGCAAAACCCCTTTAATGAAGCTGGACAGGGTTATAACCAAAGCTTAAAAAAAAAAAAAATACAAAAAAATAAGCTAAACTATTGCAGTAGCCATTAAACCCACGAATACACAGGAAGGTCACTGTCCTACAGCAGGAAACAAAAATAATGTATCAGGGTTCCAGTTCTACTTGACAGGACGATAATGTATCATTGACTTAGCAGCTCATCCCTAGAATCGAGACCTTGGCTTGCAGGACTCCAGCGAAACGTGTCCAGGTTGGCCGTTCGGCTCGAAACGTGTCCAGGTTGGCCGTTCGGCTCGAAACGTGTCCAGGTTGGCCGTTCGGCTCGAAACGTGTCCAGGTTGGCCGTTCGGCTCGAAACGTTACCGAAAATGCTCCTTTTTTTTTATATATAAAGTTAACGCTGCTTTGAACCAAAGCAAATTCGGCTACAGTCAGTCATTACTCCAAATCCACTCCGGTCGGGGCCGCTCTTTTTACCTGGGAGGCACGATATGCAACTTGCATTCATTTTCACACTGTACGGCACAGAGGTATGTTTACAGGAAGTTTACGTGAACCAACACCATTGGCGATAAAGCAGCCCCGGTTCATGAAGTCCGTCCTACTTAAAAAAAAAAAAAAAAAAAAATTGAGTACACCAATAAGTTCTGGGTTACTGGATTGTAGTTGGTGATATTTTTCATATGGGTTATGGGCATTGTTACTTAAAGGGGTCTACCCATTTTGCACTTGGAAAGCATATCAATAAGATGTACCATCAAAGTCTGGTAGCTGCCCCAATGTCTGTTGCTCAAGAAGGTCGTCAATGGCGCTCCCCTGTACTGGAAACTCCCATAGAGGAGAATGGAGAGAACACAGCGCTCCCCTGTACTGGGAACTCCCATAGAGGAGAATGGAGAACACAGCACTTCCCTGTACTGGGAACTCCCATAGAGGAAAATGGAGAGAACACAGCGCCCCCTGTACTGGGAACTCCCATAGAACAGAATGGAAGACTACAGCGCTCCCCTGTACTGGGAAACTCCATAGAAAGAATGGAGAGAACACAGCGCTCCCCTGTACTGGGAACTCCCATAGAGACAGAAAGGAGAGAACATAGCGCTTCCCTGTACTGGGAACTCCCATAGCGCAGAATTGAGAGAACACAGGCTCCCTGTACTGGGAACTTCCATAGAACAGAATGGAGAGAACACAGCACTCCCTGTACTGGGAACTCCCATAGAGAGAAAGGAGAGAACTAGCGCTCCCCTGTACTGGGAACTCCCATAGAGGAGAATGGAGAGAACACAGCGCTTCCCTGTACTGGGAACTCCCATAGAGCAGAATGAGAGAACACAGCGCTCCCCTGTACTGGGAACTTCCATAAAGCAGAATGGAGAGAACACAGCGCTCCCCTGTACTGGGAACTCCCATATAGGAGACTGGAGAGAACGAGGCGCTCCCCAGAACTGCGAACTCCCATAGAACAGATGGAAAACATAGCGCTCCCGTGTACTGGGAACTCCCATAGAACAGAATGGAGAGAACACAGCGCTCCGCTGTCCTGTGATCTCACATAGAACAGAATGGAGAGAACACAGCGCTCCCCTGTAATGGGAACTCCCATAGACCAGAATGGAGAGTACACAGCGCTCCCCTGTACTGGGAACTCCCATAGAAAGAATGGAGAACACAGGCTCCCTGTACTGGGAATTCCCATAGAACAGAATGAAGAGTCGTAAGAAGTCATCATCTCTCCGTCTGTGCAGTCCAGGGTCGCCCCACCTATTAACAATGATGGACACAGCGCTACGATACTGGTTAATGCAAGATAGTAACGCACAGCGCTCCCCTGTACTGGGAACTCCCATAGAACAGAATGGAGAGAACACAGCGCTCCCCTGTACTGGGAACTCCCATAGAACAGAATGGAGAACGCATTGCTCCCCTGTACTGGGAATTCCCATAGAACAGAATGAAGAGTCGTACGCATGTCTAATCATCTCTCCGTTCTGTGCCAGTCCCAGAGGTCGCCCCCACACCTATTAAACCTTGATGGCCCAGCCTATCGATATGCCATCTAAGTGCAAGATAGTAACGCCGCTGTAACCATGGTCAGGCTGTATTACCCTCCCTGGGGTATATATACTGCAGTTATAGAACAGTCCATTGAAAAAGTTTTTTTTCAAAAATTGAGGTTAAAATGTTTAATTTCCCATTTTTTCTGGAGGGGCAATTTTGAATCTTTGAATCCACTTTCTTGGTGAGCTGAAATGGTAGAGAACCGAGGGGCAGGTCCCTGAAAATGCCGCACTCCCTGGTTTGACCAAAGCTTGCCTTCTGTCCAGTCAAATTTAGTAAGAGGAAATAAAAAATAAAAAAAATTAAAAAAAAGCTTGCAGTGGCGGCCACCATTGTTTTTTAGAATTTCTAGATAGTTTTTCACAAGGAAAGAGGTTTATGATGTTAGTGAACCTTTGAAATATGGCAATGCTTCGGGGGAAGGTCCTTCGGTTTGGCACACGCCCTAGTTCCACCCATGCTGTGTCCCATCCTGCCGGATTTAGTGGAGGATAGGTGACAATCTCTATGACTCAGGGTGAAGGGACTATCTCCAATACAAAGCTACTTATTAATAGTGCTAGTAGAACTTAAAGGGGTGTTCTCACCATACTGTTTTATAGAGCCTGCACTTCAAAGCCAGCTTCAGGCTCCCACTTCCTGTTCAGGCTGTGGCTGGTTCTACAGTGTCAGGCTCCCACTTCCTGTTTAGGCTGTGGGTGGTTCTACAGCTTCAGGTTCCCACTCCTGTTCAGGCTGTGGGTGGTTCTACAGCTTCAGGTTCCCACTTCCTGTTCAGGCTGTAGGTGGTTTTGAGCTTCAAGCTCCAACCTGCTGTTCAGGCTGTAGGCGGTTTTAAGCTTCAGGCTCCCAACATCTTGTTCAGGCTGTGGGTGGTTTTACAGTGTCAGGCTTCCACTTCCTGTTCAGGCTGTGGGCGGTTCTACAGCTTCAGGCCCCCACTTCCTGTTCTGGCTCTGGGCAGTTCTTCAGCTTCAGGCCCCCACTTCCTGTTTAGGCTGTGGGCGGTTCTACAGCTTCAGGCCCCACTTCCTGTTCTGGCTGTGGGCGGTTTTACAGTGTCAGGCTTCCACTTCCTGTTCAGGCTGTGGGCGGTTCTACAGCTTCAGGCCCCCACTTCCTGTTCTGGCTCTGGGCAGTTCTTCAGCTTCAGGCCCCCACTTCCTGTTCTGGCTCTGGGCAGTTCTTCAGCTTCCGGCCCCCACTTCCTGTTTAGGCAGGGGGCTGTTCTACACCTTCAGGCTCCCACTTCCTATTCAGACTGTGGGCGGTTCTACAGCTACAGGCTCCCACTTCCTGTGTCAGGCTATGGGTGGTCCTACAGCTTCAGACTCCCACTTCCTGTTCAAGCTATGGATGGTTCTACACCTTCAGGCTTTGTCTTTATGTTCAAAGCTAATCAACGTGGTGAGAAGACCCCTTAGAGTTTGGCACACGCCCTACTTTCACCCATGCTTTGCCTCATCCTGCCCGTTTTAGAAGAGGAATAGGTGACAATCTTTGTGACTCAGGGGGAAGGGGCTACTTATCAGAAGTAGAACTAATTTTTAGGACTAACCAGTCGCAGTTGGTCCCAGGGACCCGTGGGAAACTTTAGAATAAGAAATGTCACCAACTCCATCCTGTATTCCAGAAGCCCATGGTGGTGGCCAGTAGAGCGGTTCACCGACGGAAGAGGTGATAGCTGAGACCCTAGCTGCCCCTCATGTACTACCTCAGAAGTAATTGAGGGGCTCTTTGTTAATACGTTTTCTATACGCTTGCATTTATATTGGTAATACCGCATGAACTGTCCTGAATTGTGTCGTATTTTGCATTACTCTATGAAAGCAACAAAGTTGAAAAATTTCTAATTTTTTTTCTAAAACGAGGATGTGTTTCTAAATCGATCAATAGACTCCATGGTTGGGAGGACGATGACTTGAGAAATTATGGTACTAAAAAGCTGGACGTCTCCAGCACCGACAACACTGCGAGGATTCGGTGCACATGGGCCGGGTTTTTATTATTTTATTTTTTTAATTTTTAGGGTTTTTTTTCCTCCTTGACACACTTTTCTCAGGAATACGTTCCCTTCAAGACATCTGTAAGGTGTGCACATGGAATTAATGAAGGACGTAGGACCTTTCTAGAGCGGCCGAGCACCTACGATGGTCCCTCCACGCGGAGGAGATATATGCAGTCTGCATTATCACGTTCAGTAACTTCTCATTTACAATCCTTGCCTTGTAGACTGGTCCGGACCGGATGGTTTAACCAACACGTCATGGATTCTAGATTTTTTTTGCTGCCACTTTTTTTCTTCACTTCCTCCCAAATTGTCCCTAAAATTGTCTATTCTTCTAGTCTTCTAACTGTGAACTTCCCCTTTTTGGGAAAAAAAAATTAAAAATTAAGAATGCATTTTGAAATATTTTGTAATTTTCAATGATGAAAGCTCTTAAATGAATAATAAAAAAACAAATAAAAATTACTGTTTGGCTTCTTTGGTGTTATAATGGACAAGAATTTTAAAAATGTAAAAAAAAAAAAAAAAAAAAAAAACCTTGTCTACCAAAAACAGCACCATGCCTGTCCCCATGTGGTCTATGGTACTGATGCTCACCCCAGTCTTACCAAGATACAGGAGCTGCAGTACCACACAAAAAAACTTGCAGACAAATGTGGCGCCGTATCTGAAAGAGCGCAGTCCTGCGTTTCTAATCGTGGACAACCCTGAACTGTTTTTCATTCATTTACCATAAGGCATTATGGGAAATAAGCGGAGAAACTCAAGCACTTTCTATTGGATGTAACAAATCCTTAATTTGCGTCTGACTCACTGAGTCTTTGAAAAACTAAAGGGATATTAGCCAAGGCAGTATCACTCATCTACATACAGCTGTTTTGGGGTTTTCCCCTCATCAGTGCAGAGCATGCTGGCTGGCTGGGTGGGAGGCAATGAGTAGCTCAGAATGGGGAAGATCTATCCTTGGGGAGAACACCATATAGATTTGTCCTATATTGTGCTCTCCCTAAGGAGAGATCTTCTCCTTTTTGAGCCACTCTTTGCCTCCCATCCAACCAGCCAGTAAGCTCTGCTCTGAAACTGATGAGATGCGAAACCCCGAAACAGCTGTCTGCGGATGAGTGATACTGGCTTGGCTAATATCCCTTTTGCTTTTTAAAGAATCAGAAGCAAATTGAAGATTTCTTACATCCAATAGAGGGCACTTTAGCTTCTCGGCTCCTTTCCCATAATGCCTTGTGATATGCAGATGCTAAGTAGAGGGCAAAAAGGCAATCTCAAAACTCCACACGCCTATATGGTGCTCTCCCCACGGAGAGAGATTCCCCTTTCTAAGTAGAAACCATTCATTGATATTACAACCTCTTGGGCACATTACGGCTCTGTACAACCATGGAGTTTTGTAGAGGTCTGAAGTCTGTACTTTTCTGGTTCAGATTTAACGCAAATTTTTTTTGGTTCAGTTTTTTCGCTCAAATTCTTAAAGGGGTATTCTGCTAGACACCACTGCGGCCCTCCAGCTGTTGGAAAACTACAACTCCCATCACGCATTTATATAATCTATAACAGTGGGCATGATGGGAGTTGTAGTTTCCCAACAGCTGGAGGGCCGCAGTTTGAGACCACTGTGTTAGACCAAACTTGACTCCAATTATAAAAGTGTGTGATGTAAAGTAAGAGCCCACGTGTATTGCTGGACAGCAGCCACCGGCTGGTTATTTCCTACAAAAAGGAACCATGATGGGGAACATGTATGTACAGGGCTGCACCAGGAGTCTGGCATCTTCTCAACCCGAAAACTAGTACAGCTCCTTTCGCTCCATTTTTAACCAGGTGCACGCCAATATTAGGCGCATTATGCAGCGCCCCCGGCACTTTCTAATGCGCCTGAGATCGGGGGGCATGCTGGAGGCGTCGCACTACAATTGTATGAGGCTACACATTTATAGCTTCAGTGCGGAAATCCAGGCGCATTACTGCTGGAACAGGTGGAACACTTTAAAAGTGGTTTACCTGAGCCTGAAGTGTCGCTTTGTAGCCAGAAAGCGCCAAATCTATGACCCAAAGAAGAACAGGTTAATAGATTAAGGCGCATTCTACCCTACTAATGCGCGCCAAAAATGGCGCCTGGGCAACAAAAATCATGCATGTCGCTCTATATGTTTCCACCTGACTGGGCCCCCTAACTTTGGGCCCTAAATCAGCTGCAGCGGCTCTCGTGACACCCTTGTCTGGAGGCTACACAACGTTTCAAGCTCCACTACATCTCCATCTGCCAGAGGAGGAATATTCACGGTAAATATATTTCTTATCAGCATCTGATCTGTCGCATATGTGCTCCAGGGTTATATCCTCATTGGTGCACGGTATTGTGGTCGCTAAATTATGACCAGGGCGCGTCTGCAGGAGGCAGCTCAATTACCGAAAAATACAGGGACGCTGGACTCTACTGCGGTAACAGCAAATCACTGGCATCAGCGACATTAAAGCGGTTGTCTCACTACAGGGGTCGCTGCTTTTCTTGTTAAAGATCTTGTAAAAACAAGCACTTTGCAATATGTATCCATTACCAGTGTCCTACTTATTCCTAGATATCCCCTCTTGTATGGGCTGCATCAGCTCCTCAGGTCACTATAGCTACATACCTGTTCAATCTCTCCTGCTAGGCTGCCTGCACTGGTTGCTATAGCTACAGACCCGTTTGATCTCTCCTGATAGGCTGCCAGTGCTGGTTGCTATAGCTATAGACCCGTTTGATCTCTCCTGATAGGCTGCCAGTGCTGGTTGCTATAGCTATAGACCCGTTTGATCTCTCCTGATAGGCTGCCAGTGCTGGTTGCTATAGCTACAGACCTATTTGCTCTCTCCTGATCAGCTGTCAGCATTGGTTGCTATAGCTACAGACCTGTTTGATGTATCCTGATAGGCTGCCAGCACTGGTTGCTATAGCTACAGACCTGTGCCAGCTCTCCTGATAGGCTGCCAGCACTAGTTGCGATAGCTACAAAACCTTTTCCCATCTCTCCTGATAGGCTGCCAGCACTAGTTTTCTATAGCTACAGAACCTGTTTGATCTCTCCTGATAGGCGGGCCAGCGCTGGTCACTATAGCTACAGACCTGTTCAATCTCTCCTGATAGGCTGCCAGCACGGGTTGCTATAGCTAGAGACCAGCTTGATCTCTCCTGATTGGGTGCCAGTGCTGGTTGCTATAGCTACAGACCTGTTTGATCTCTCCTGATAGGCTGCCAGCACTGGTTGCTATAGCTACAGACCTGGCTTCTACTGCAGCCTAGTGGAAACCAGTACACACGCCCCTGAATCCAAAGTGAAACCAAGAAAACAGGACGAATCAGTGTAGTGAGACAACCCCTTTAACACATTGACTTAAAAGCTCTGTGCTGCTTTACCTCTGCGCTACCATGTGACTCCCACATAAAATCAGATTTCTTTTCTGCTGCCGCCATTTGACTGTATGAATCAGTAGGGGTCACTGACCGGACCCCAATGATCGGACAGCCTGGTAATACGCCATCAGTGCCTGCTGGGAGACCACCCCTTGTATCTATGCTGCTCCTCTGTGCATTCAGCTGTAATTTGGATGCGTGACCGACACAGTGCGTCACGATGACCAACACTTCTTAGATCATCCATCAGCTGCGGCCGTCACCGGATCCTCACTCCTATCTTCTGCTGATTTGCAGCTCGGATGAAGTGAAGCATAGGAACGCTCCTCCGCCAACCAGGTGCAGCAGATGTCATCAGCCAGGACCGTGCCGGTCACTGTAATCCCGAGCGCTGGTCTCCCCGAGCAACCACAGACAGGGCTTTATATAGCATCCGACTCCTCGCCTATAGCCTGCCCGGTGCACTGCGCCCATTGTGAGGATACAGCGGCTATGTGCTGGGCACTGCCCGCGCCTCTCGCCACATTCCCTTACTCCACTTTGCATTATTGCAATTTGTTTTCTGTCTTGGCATCTTGAGGATTTTCTATGCGCAGATGGTAATAGACGGTGAATCACTTGGCCTCGCGCCGCATCCATAGAGAGCGGAGAAGACAATGTGCAATGAAGGGATTCCGGCCTCCAGCAGCTCAAACACCAGAAGCTGCGAGGATCAGGAGGAAGCTGGGGACTGATGCAACACCGAGCCACCTTCGTTTAACCAGCAGCCAAGGGCCACACTGATTCTAATGTAACAAAAGCATATTTACTTATCCTGTTAACTATCCTGTATTTTCCTCCGAGCTGCCGCGCTCACCTATTCTGCTGGTGCAGTCAACTGTACATACATTACTTTCCTGTATGACCTGAGTTACATTCCTTTTAAATTACCTTCCAGGGATGCATACTATTTGCGGTTGCAGTCACTGTACATACATTTTCTTATCCTGCCCCGATTCCTGAGTTACATCCTGTATTATACTCCAGAGCTGCATCACTTATTCTGCTGGTGCAGTCACTGTGTACAGTTTATGGCCAAAGTTTTTGAGAATGACACAAATCTTATATTTTCACATGAATCTGTTCCCTCTGGTTTTTATGTGTGTTTTGTCCGATGTTTTTATCCCCATACGAAATACAAGTGCAATCATATTATGATTAACAAAAGCTTTTAATTGACAGTTAGAATGAGTTTAATGCAGCAAGTCAATATTTGCAGTGTTGACCCTTCTTCTTCAGGACCTCTGCAATTCTCCCTGGCATGCTCTCAATCAACTTCTGGAGCAAATCCTGGACTGATAGCCGTCCATTCTTGCACAAATCAATGCTTGCATTTTGTCACAATTTGTTGGTTTTTGTTTGTCCACCCGTCTCTTGGGTGATTGACCCCAAAATTTTCAATGGATTTAAGATCTGGGGAGTTTCCAGGCCCTGGACCCAAAATCTCTGTTTTGTTCCCTGAGCCATTTAGTTTTCACCTTTGCTTTATGGCAAGGTGCTCCATCATGCTGGAAAAGGCATTGTTGATCACCAAACTGCTCTTGGACGGTTGGGAGAAATTTTGTCTGGGGGGACATTCTGGTACCATTCTTTATTCATGGATGTGTTTTTAGGCAAGACTGTTAGAGAGCCGATTCCCTTGGCTGAGAAGCAACCCCACACATGAATGGTTTTCTGGATGCTTTACAGTTGGCATGAGACAAGATGGTGGTATCGCTCACCTGTTTTCTCCCACAAGCTGTTTTCCAGATGTTCCAAACATTCGGAAAGGGGATTCATCAGAGAAAATGACTTTACCCCAGTCCTCAGCAGTCCACTTCCCTGTAACCTTTGGCAGAATATCAGTCTGGGCCCTGATGTTTTTTTCGAGAGAAGTGGCTTCTTTGCTGCCCTCCTTGACACCAGGCCTTGCTCCATGAGTCTCCGCAGTCTCACAGTGCGTGCAGATGCACTCAAAAACCCGCCTGCTGCCATTTCCGAGCAAGCTCTGCACTGCTGGTTGCCCGATTCCCAAGCTGAAACACTTTTAAGTGACGGTCCTGGCGCTTGCTGGTTTTCTTGGGCGCCCTGGAGCCTTTTTTGGCAAACCCAAAGGAACCTCTCTCCTTGAAATTCCTTGATTTATGCGATAGATTGTTGACTGAGGTGCAATCTTTCTAGCTGCGAGGCCAGTTTTGTGCAGTGCACTATTCTGCTGGTGCAGTCACTGTGTACATACATTACTTATCCTGTACTGATCCCGAGTTACATCCTGTATTATACTCCAGAGCTGCACTCACTATTCTGCTGGTGCAGTCAATGGGACATACCCTTACTTATCCTGTACTGATCCTGAGTTACATCCTGTATTATACCCCAGAGGGTTGCACTCACTATTTGCTGGTTTCCAGTCACTGTTACATACATTACTTATCCTGTACTGATCCTGAGCTACATCCTGTATTATACCCCAGAGCTACATTTACTATTCTGCTGGTGCAGTCACTGTGTACATACATTACTTTTCCTGTATTATACTCCAGAGCTGCACTCACTATTCTGCTGGTGCAGTCACTGTATATACATTACTTATCCTGTACTGATTCCGAGTTACATCCTGTATTATACTCCAGAGCTGCACTCACTATTCTGCTGGTGCAGTCACTGTATATACATTACTTACCCTGTACTGATCCCGAATTACATCCTGTATTATACTCCAGAGCTGCACTCACTATTCTGCTGGTGCAGTCACTGTGTACATACATTACTTATCCTGTACTGATCCCGAATTACATCCTGTATTATACTCCAGAGCTGCACTCACTATTCTGCTGGTGCAGTCACTGTACATACATTACTTATCCTGTACTGATCCCGAGTTACATCCTGTATTATACTCCAGAGCTGCACTCACTATTCTGCTGGTGCAGTCACTGTGTACATACATTAGTTATCGTGGATTATACTCCAGAGCTGCACTCACTATTCTGCTGGCGCATTTATGTTTAACATAAAAACATGAGCTAAACAAGAAGTCATTTTCTTATGACTTTAAAGGGGTTTTCTCACTACAAGGATTGCTGCTTTTTATGTTAAAGATCTTGCAAAAACAAGTCGCTTTGTAATATGTGTCCATTAACAGTGTCCTACCTATTCCTAGATCTTCCCTCTTGTATGGGCTGCATCAGCTCCTCAGGTCACTATAGCTACAGACCTGTTCAATCTCTCCTGATAGGCTGCCAGCACTGGTTGCTATAGCTACAGTCCTGTTCAATCTCTCCTGATAGGCTGCCAGCACCGGTTGCTATAGCTACAGACCTTTCTGATCTCTGAGCTGCCAGCACTGGTTGCTATAACTACAGACCTGGCTTCTACTGCAGCCTAGTAGAAGCCAGTAAACGCTCCTGAATTAAAAATGTAACCAAGAAAACTGTACTGAGGCGAGAGGAATCAATGTAGTGAGACAACCCCTTTAAGTCGGAGGTAACCATAGAGGTTTCTCCTGATGCAGGCAGCATTTTTATATTTGAACTATGTTGGCGCTAGTCGTGGTCACACAAGGTATCACTCCCCACAGTCTTTATACAGTCCCTGTAGCAATCAGTCGCACCTGCTCACTTAAGGTGTACAAATTCCTTCATTCATAGAAATTTGTGCAATAGATGTTGCAACGTGTACATCCTAATGCCCCATTGCTTCCCCTCACATCCTCCTAACCCCCAGACACCAACAAAGCTGTGGCCAAATAGTTGCAAATTTGCAATAAAGGTATCCAAACCTTCATTTCTGATGATAGAATGATGTCTCTATTGTTCTCTAGACAGGGACGGATAAAGATTAGACTAGAATAGGAGGATTGAGGGGGGGGGGGGGGATGAGCCATTGTGACCATAGTCATAGCAGCCAGACCTGTCATCCTATTCCCCCATTCTATACAATACATACATCAAAGCAGTTGCCGATTTATATCCTGCGCGTCTGGACCGCGAGATCCAGGATATTGTCTCATCTTGCGCTAAATAGTGCAGACGATCATTAAGGGGGTTGTCTCACTACATTGATTCCTCTTGCCTCAGTCCTGTTTTCTTGGTTTCATTTTGAATTCAGGGGCGTGTTTACTGGCTTCTACTAGGCCGCAGTAGAAGCCAGGTCTGTAGATATAGCAATCAGTGCTGGCAGCCTATCCGTTGCAATCAAACAGGTCTGTAGCTATAGCAACCAGTGCTGGCAGCCAATCATGAGAGATCGAACAGGTCTGTAGCTATAGCAACCAGCACTGGCAGCCTATCATGAGAGATCGAACAGGTCTGTAGCTATAGCAACCAGTGCTGGCAGCCTATCAGGAGAGATTGAACAGGTCTGTAGCTATAGTGACCTGAGGAGGTCATGCAGCCCATACAAGAGGGGATATCTTGGAATAGGTAGGACACTGGTAATGGACACATATTGCAAAGTGACTTGTTTTTGCAAGATCTTTAACATAAAAAGCAGCGATCCCTGTAGTGAGACAACCCCTTTAAAGCCCCGGTTCTGGCTCGGAAACGCTTTCAATCCCCGACGACCTTTACGAGAAAAGAACATCTCTGCAAACATAGATTTCCTTTGGGTCTAATTAGAGACGCGGCTGCAGCTGCCGAGGAGAGCGCCGACCTTCACATCCAGCCGCTCACATATTACATCTTTACCTGCTCCACTTAGTCTGCGGCGGCGGCGACTCTCGGAGACTACACTCCTGCCTGTGTCCCCGATACCGGCTCCAAATCATTGATATTTTCACTATTCCTCATTACAACCCATCCCCGAAAGTCTCATAACCCAACACTATAACTACTGGGAACAATGTAGGACTCCGATAAACTGAGGATATTAACTGGAGCCTCTGCTATTCCCAGTATAACGAAATTGTGCGTATTTGTATGCGGCAGCCGGACGCTAGGAGATGGCGACAGAGGCGACACTCACCAAAGAGGTTATTTTACTGTGATTTACGTCAGATAGTTTGAACACATCTCATAACCTGACACAGGTTTAGTCCTTGTTCTTGTCGTCAGGTTAAAAGGGAAACCGTCAGCAATGCAGCTTAGTGCAGGACACCTGATGGAGTGGGCACCAATACACCAAATGGAACCGAGCGTACCAGATAAATGGGATTATAAAAAAAAAAAACGGAGCTGGAAAAGTAAATGGGCTCGGAAGACGAGTCCGGTGACCCTGCCTGCCCGAGAGAGATCACAGGGGAGTGCGAATTAGGGGATATTTGATTATCTGGGGAGATGGGCAGAGTGAGGCAATTGCACCCTGTTCATTAGGATTAGAAAAGTATCTCATGGATTCTGTCAGCAGCCCTCAAAACTGCTAACAGCACTATAGAGAGGATAGCGAGAGGCGCACAAACGTACTTAAGGTTACGGTCAAGCAACCTGAACAAGCGAGAAGAACCCACTGCTCTCACAAGTGTCCAGGAGGAGCGGCCACCTTAACGCCGCCTGCCCAGGGAGGAGCCGCCACCCTCCCGCTGCCTGCCCTGGGAGGAGCCACCACCTTACCACCCCCGTGGGAGCCGCCACCTTACCACCCCCGGGGGAGCCGCCACCTTACCACCCCCGGGGGAGCCACCACCTTACCACGCCCGGGGAGGAGCCGCCACCCTCCCGCTGCCTGCCCTGGGAGGAGCCACCACCTTACCACCCCCGTGGGAGCCGCCACCTTACCACCCCCGGGGGAGCCACCACCTTACCACGCCCGGGGAGGAGCCGCCACCCTCCCGCTGCCTGCCCTGGGAGGAGCCGCCACCGTACCACCCCCGGGGGAGCCGCCGCCTTCCCGGTGTCCGCCCGGGGAGGAGCCGCCGCCTTCCCGGTGCCCGCCCAGGGAGGAGCCACCACCTTCCCGGTGCCCGCCCGGGGAGGAGCCGCCGTATTCCCGGTGCCTGCCCAAGGAGGAGCCGCCGTCTTCCCGGTGCCCGCCCAGGGAGGAGCCTCCGCCTTCCCGGTGCCCGCCCAGGGAGGAGCCGCCACCCTCCCGCTGCCTGCCCTGGGAGGAGCTACCACCTTACCACCCCGGGGGAGCCGCCCGCCTTCCTGGTGTCCGCCCGGGGAGGAGCCGCCGCCTTCCCGGTGCCCGCCCGGGGAGGAGCCGCCGCCTTCCCGGTGCCCGCCCAGGGAGGAGCCGCCGTCTTCCGGTGCCTGCCAAGGGAGAAGCCGCCGTCTTCCCGGTGCACGCCCTGAGAGGAGCCGCCGCCTTCCCGGTGCCCGCCCAGGGAGGAGCCGCTGTCTTCCCGGTGCCCGCCCAGAGAGTTGCTGCCGCCTTCCCTTTGTCCGCCCGGGGAGGAGCCGCCGCCTTCCCGGTGCCCGCCAAGGGAGGAGCCGCCGTCTTCCCGGTGCCCGCCCAGGGAGGAGCCGCCGTCTTCCCGGTGCCCGCCTTCTCGGTGCCCGCCCAGGGAGTTGCCGCCGCCTTCCCGGTGCCCGCCCAGGGAGGAGCCACCGCCTTCCCGGTGCCCGCCCAGGAGGAGCAGTGGCTCCACCGTTTTTTGTCCGCAAAATAAGGTGGTCGGATTTCAGATTCCCGCTGTCCAGTACATGGGCTGCGCGAGAATCCGACGGAGCTCCAGCGGAATATACAACATATCCTATATCCTGCCAGATGGACGGCAGTTTAGGAAACACTCGGTATAAAATCCATGCTGTGTAGACTACAGCACGGATTTTCTATTGAGGGCTACACAGCAGTAGGTTCAGTCAGATTTTCGGCAGATTCAAAATACTGAATCCGCTGATAAACCCAAAATCCAGGGCTTGGTAGACAAAGCCTAAGTTTCTGGCTGTAACGTTTACAGCCAGAACAGTTCAAAGGGTAGGAAGACTTTTGCAACTCTCTGTATATAGTATCAGAACTTATTCTATTTCCTGTTCTGTCCCTATAAAACCAGAAAGCAATAAGTGAATAAATGTAACGAACCGCAGTCAAAAGGTAAATTGTGCGAAGCCTTCAACTCTATTCTACTACATATGTAAAAGAAGCAGCAATTCAGTTCAAAGCCCCGACTTTACAGCGGACTCCGGAGGTCGGCAGAGGTAAGTGGAGCAGCACCTCACCCAATCATCTCGCCGCCTCTTGTACGGCTTTGTACTGACTGATCTCTGCACCCCTCAGCAGCCCGGCGTGATAATTGCCTCTGTCTGTCAATCATCGGAAGCGCTGCCGACGCGAGGACGTGCACACCGCGTTCAATGCAATTAGTTAATTTTGCTAATTTACTGAAGTGCAAGGGAAGGATACGCGTGAAAAGTACATAATAAAAATATCTAAGTATCTGAAGAGAAAACGGGATTATTCTTACCTGCATCTGTGCGAATCTATGAGAGAACGTGTGATCCGTCTATTGCTGCAGATCTGAGAGTTGCTTCACTAGAGCCTGCCCGGGACCTTCCACACAGTAATGTCACTGGCACAACCAGAAGCAACAGGCACTGCTATTGTCAAAGGCCGGTGACCACTAAAGGGGTTGTCTCACTTCAGAAAATGATGGCCTATCACTAGGATACATCATCATTGTCTGATAGGGGCGGGACCCAAAGCTGGGACCTGCACCTATCTCTCAAACTAGCCCCAAAACCTCTCTTTTCTAAACGGAGAGGTTGTCGTAACTCTCTCCTAGACTTGAATGGGAGTACCGATTACATCGGAGCAGCGATGTTAAGCTGTACTCGAAACTCCCTGTCTGTTCTATGGGAGAGTCCTGTCCATCTCTCCATGCCGAACAGAGAGGTTTTTGGGTTCATTTCAGAGATAGGTGCTTAACCCAATGGTGCAACCCGGACCTCTCTCTTAAACCTCTCCATTATGAAGATATCAGCTAATGAGAACACAAAGACTGAAAGGGAACTCTAAAGAGTTTAATTACTGATGACAAAACAATGTCTCTATTGTTGTTTGGACAGGGACAGATAAAGATTAGATTAGACACCAGAGCAATTACAAGAGCAATCCATGAAAGGTTAAGGGGTTAATCTTTCTCTGTTCTGGGGGGGGAGGGGTGTCCCAGCTTTTTTCACACTTATCTGGTCCTGCTGATAACACTAACAACTCACAAGAAATAGTTGGCCTAGGAAAAACAGTAAAGCAATCCTCTTACTGCAGGTATCGAGTTCACAAAGGGGAAGTCAGAGGGAGAAACCCGGAAATGTACATTAGGGAACTTTCGAAAATTATGTATAAAAAAAAATGACAAAAATAAAACCACCATCCAATTAAAAAACAAAAACATATTGCTGGTTAATGTGTGAAAAGTAAAATTTTGATAGTAATGTCCCTTTAAAGGGAACCTGTCACATAGGTTGTGCCCCCCTTGCTGAGGACAGCACAAGCCAGTGTCAGACCTGCCGTTTCCAGCGCTGTGTCCCTTATTCTGTAACATGCTGGAGTTTTAGAGCATTTACCCCTCAAATCTTATTTATGAGCCGGTGTTAGCCCCACCCACCAAATGCTAGCCCTGCCTATCAGGAGAGATAGAACAGGTCTGTAGCTATAGCAACCAGTGCTGGCAGCCTATCAGGAGAGATTGAACAGGTCTGTAGCTCTAACAACCAGTGCTGGCAGCCTATCAGGAGAGATTGAACAGGTCTGTAGCTATAGCAACCAGTTGCTGGCAGCCTATCAGGAGAGATTGAACAGGTCTGTAGCTATAGCGACCAGTGCTGGCAGCCTATCATGAGAGATTGAACAGGTCTGTAGCTCTAGCAACCAGTGCTGGCAGCCTATCAGGAGAGCTAGAACAGGTCTGTAGCTATAGCAACCAGTGCTGGCAGCCTATCAGGAGAGATTGAACAGGTCTGTCTTGTTTTTGCAAGATATTTAACATAAAAAGCAGCGATCATCGTGAGAAAACCCCTTTAAGAATTGATGTCAGAATTTTTTCAGCGCTGAAAAAAAAAAAAAAAAGAAAGAAAAAAGTGCGTCAAAGAGTCATCATTGTGTGAACCACAACACTGCTTTAATTGAAGGCGGACTGCCATCTGTTTTCGACGCCGGTCCTGCACTGAATCCGGGTCCTAAGCCGATGGGTGAACCTAACCGAATACTTTGGGTTTATTTTACGATTGTCTGGATAATCCCCTTGTGAGTTCCACAGTCAGCAGCACAAATCTCTCTTCTGTCTTTGTTTGTTACAATGTATCAGTGCAGGTAAAAAATGTTATCAGCATGGATGGATGCAGACAAGAGGATTCCCATTCACTGACAGCAAGCGGAGATGTTAAAAATGAAACAGCGAGTAAATGGCACAAAGTAGAAAGTTGCAGAATTTTCATTACACTTGGATTTATTGACATAAAAACCAGCAATTCCACCTGCATTGCACCTACTGGGAGGGGGCAGGCTGCACCCACGGATATTAAAAAATAGTCTTTATCCTTTCTATGGAGCCAAAATATGGGCGGAGGCTAAAGACAGACATATTTTAGCTTCAGCAACTCCAATGCACTTCAATATTTATGGTCAAAAAATAAAACATAAATTGGCATGTTAAATATAAGTGTGAATGAGGCCTGAAGCTGTAGAACCACTGACAGCCTGCATAAGAAGTGGGATCCTGAAGCTATAGAATTTCCCCACAGCCAAAAAAGGGGGAAAGGGGGAGAATAAAAGCTGTAGAACCCCCCAACAGTTGAACGGGAAAGGGTGGGACCCTAAAGCTGTGGGGAAAACCGTCCCACCCAAAGGGGGGAAGGGGGAAACCTGGGGGCTGTATAAAAAAGTCTACAGCCTGCCCGGGAAAGTGGGCCCAAAAGTGTAGAACCCACCCCAGCCTAAAACCGGAAAGTGTGGGTCAAAGCTGTGAACCAAACCCCCAGCCTGAGAAGGAAGTGGGGGGCCTAAAAGCTTTTGAAACCCTCCCCACACCCTTGAACAAAGGGAAGGGAGCTAAAGCGTAGAACGGTCTACAGCCGGGACCAGGAAAGTGGGAGCCCGAAGTTTTGTGGGAAACACCCCCAGCCTGAACAAAAAAAGTGGGGGCGGGTGAAAGAACCCCCCAACTTCCTAAACAGGAAGGGGGGGGCCTGAAGCTGTAAAACCCGGCCCAAACCCCTAAACCGGGAAAAGTGGGAGCCTGAAGCAAATAAAAATGCCCCACGGGCCAAAAAACCGGGGGAAAGGTGGGAGCCTAAAAAGGGGTAGAACCGCCCCACCCTGACCGGAAGGGGGGAGCCCGAAGTGTAAAACCCACCCACAGCCTGAAAAAATAAGGGGGGGTCTGAAGTGTAAAAACCCCCCAACATCCTGAACGGAATTTGGGGGCCGGGAAGTGTAAAAAACCCCCCCCACCAAAAACTGAACGGGAAATTTGGGTGAAGCTGTAGAACCACCCCCCCTGAACAGGGGGGGGCTTAAAGGGCTGGGCTGTTTCCCGAGATTCTGTAAAATGCATGATAAGAAAACCCTGCAACCAAGTACTTCCCCGGAAAAAAAAAGTGAAAGTAAATTAAAATTTGAATTTCGTTTTAAAGTTTAAACCCCTTCATCCCTGAAAAGCGGGGGCTGACCCCAAGAAAAAAAACAAAGGATTTTTAAAAAAATTTTTGGGTTGTAAAATCTTTTTTGGGAAAACATTTTTCAAAAAAGTTGTTTTTTTTAAACCAAAAAACCCTTAACCATTCAAAAACAGGGTAAGAGCCCCTTTTCGCCCTTTCACTTTAACAGCAACCCCGGATTTAGGGCTTTTCAAAAGCGCAGTTTTGGGTGCAGTTTTAAAACTGTTCTCCAATTAAACTGCTTTTATTCCAGAGTTTCCCTTTCACTTCTTTTTAAAGGTTTAAAAATTTAAGTGATTTCTTTAAATTCATTTGAGTTTGTACCCAAAAGACTTCGGGAACCAGCCCTTTGATGCCCTTTTTGGGAAAACCCCTTTTTCTGAACAATTTAGACAATTTGGAAAAAAGAAGCTGGGGGGTAAAAAGGCATTTTAAATAGGAGCGCATTTAAAAACCCTGCCCCCAAAAACTGCCGCTTTGTGAAAGAAAGCCTTTAGGTATGTTCCCAAGGGGTTTTTTATTTTGAATAAATGCGAAACTTTTTTGAAAGCGTATTCCCGTTTTTAACGCGGGGGAAAAGTGCGCTGCAAATTAGGTAATCCTTTTTAAATTATATATAAATTTTTAATATGGGAAATAATTTATATTTCTTATATTTATATAATATTTTGGGTACGGCGGGGGGGGGGAATTAAAAGGGGGGGTAAAATTTTTTAGGGGGGGGGAATAGGGCCCCCGCCGAAAAAAATGCTGTAAAATGGGGACGCCGCCGCCCCCCCCCCCCCTCCCCGGCTTTTGGCATTCACGTTGGCAGCGCGGGGTTCCCAAAACACCCCCGGGTATTGCGGGGGACTATACGAGACGTTAAGCCATGTAAACATGTTTAAAAGGGGTTGTCTCATACACACCCTTACCTCAGCTTTTTTCTGGGTTCATTTTAAAATTGGGGCTGTTTACTGGTTTACTAGGTGAAAGAAGCAGGTCGTAGCTATAGCAACCATGCGGCGATCGGGATAGATCAAACAGGTCTGTAGCTATAGCACCAGTGGGCACCTATCAGGAGAGACCAAACAATCGTAGCAATAACTTTTTTTTAGCGCTTATCATGATAATCAGCGGTCTTTAGCTATAAAACCAGTGTGGCAGCCTTTCAGGATAGACAAAAGGTTGTAGTATAAAAACCCGGCTGGCAGCCTTTAGGTAGATCAAAACAGGTCACGGGCTATAGAAACCCAGTCACAAACTTTTAAAGGAGTTATAACAGGTTTTTTTAAACTATAGCGACCAGCCTGACAGCCTATAAGAGCTCAAAACAGTCTGAAAACATAGCACCAAGCTGGCCCCCTTGGATAATCAAACAGGTCGAGCTTGCGCCCTGAAACTGATGAAGCCCATACAAGGGGTATTAGGAAAGGTAGGCACGGGGAAAAGGACACATTTGCAAAAGTGTTTGCTTTTGAAAGATTTTTTTAACATAAAAAAGAGCATCCCTGTAGTGAGACGACCCCTTTAAGCAACCTCATCTAACAGTAGGATAAGTGAGAGGGGGAGGTGCAGCTGCAGCATCTCTCCTTGCATTTAAACAGGAGAAGGGGGGTAACCCGTTTTGGTTTGGGGGAATACCCCCCACATTTTGGGACCTCGCCCTGGCAAGCCCGAGGCAGGAGAAAAGGGTGCATGTACCGAAAAAAGGGGCACAAAAAGGGCCCCCAAAATTACGGGGTTCCCCACAACTTTTCCCGCTGCAAAATGAAACCTATAGGTGCCTGAGGAGGAATTGTATGAATGACAGGAGATTTAAAAAAAAAAAAAAAAAAAGGCAATTTTTTTATTTTTTAAAATAAAAGTCTGTGCCCAGCGTCTCACTCCCAGATTCGGATCTCCCCGTCCCAGTAGCAGGAGGCCAGCAGTGACGGCAGCACCGGGTGGTAAGCGACGCCCACGCAGGCGCTCCCCTGGCTGGGGAGCGTGCGGATGATTTTGGACGTATGGTAGTTATAGAAGACGACGATCCCATCAGAACTTCCCGTGACGACGATGGACCCGTCTGGGGAGAACTCGCATCCCACGGCGAAGCCTTCCACCTGTGTGAGAGGAGACAGAGCAGCTTAATGAGCTTCCTGCACAGATCATCCCCCCCCCCTCGCTGGGGATCGCCGCCGCCGCGCGCCTCGCCTCCCTCATCTCCTCCACTTACACCAATCAACGGGAGAAACTCAATTTGTTTGACAATTTTATTGTTGTTTTACAAGACTGCGGGGAGATTACAGAACGACGAGCCGCCGGCTCCTGTATCCCCTGCCCGGTGCCCAACCTCGCCCCTCTACACAGCCCGGAGAGCAACAGAATACCTACATATAAGAAGCAGGAGGTGCAGGATCGAGGGCAGGTGGTATCACCTTCTCCAGCAGGAAGCAATAGACCGGGTGAAAGTGGGCGAGTAATGGGTCAGAAATAGAGAACAGAGGGGGGTGATTACCGGTACATACTCAAAGGGACCCCAGGAGGCAACACTGGGACCAATTCCATTTAGTATATTCATATTTTGTACTAAAAATTTTAGCAGCAGAAACTAAACCGTGTAAAGTAATTAAAATAAAGACGGCACCTGGTATGGGTAATGGGAATGAAAAGGAACTTCAGCTGTCAGCACAACGTGATAGAGGAGCTGAGCTCTGTGATATATAGGGTTATAGTATAGAGGAGAGGAGCTGAGCTCTGTGATATATACGGTGATATGATAGAGGAGAGGAGCTGAGCTCTGTGATATATAGGGTTATATGATAGAGTAGATAAGCTGAGCTCTGTGATATATACGGTGATAGAATAGTGGAGAGGAGCTGAGCTCTGTGATATATATGGTTATATGATAGAGGGGAGTAGCTGAGCTCTGGGATATATCGGGTTATCGGTTAGAGGGGAGACGCTGAGCGCTGTGATATATAGAGTTATATGATAGAGGGGAGGAGCTGAGCTCTGGGATATATAGGGTTTTATGATAGAGGAGAGGAGCTGAACTCTGTGTAATATAGGGTTTATAGAAGAGGAAAGAAGCTGAGCTCTTTTGATATATAGGGTTATAAAGATAGAGAAAAGGAGCTGAGCTCTGTGATATATAGGGTTATATGATAGAGAGGAGCTGAGCTCTGTGATTATAGGGTTATATGATAGAGGAGAGGAGCGGAGCTCTGTGATATATAGGGTTATATGAGCTCTGTGATATATAGGGTTATATGATAGAGGAGAGGAGCTGAGCTCTGTGATATATAGGATTATATGATAGAGGAGAGGAGCTGAGCTCTGTGATATATAGTGTTATCTGATAGAGGAGCTGTGCTCTGGGATATATAGGGTTATATGAGCTCTGTGATATATAGGGTTATATGATAGAGGGGAGGAGCTGAGCTCTGTGATATATAGGGTTATCTGATAGAGGAGCTGAGCTCTGTGATATATAGGGTTATAGGATAGGTGAGAGAAGCTGAGCTCTGTGATATATAGGGTTATATGATAGAGGAGAGAAACTGAGCTCTGTGGTATATAGGGTTATATGATAGAGGGGAGGAGCTGCGCTCTGTGATATATAGGGTTATATGATAGAGGAGAGGAGCTGAGCTCTGTGATATATAGGGTTATATTATAGAGGGAGAGAAGCTGAGCTCTGTGATTTTAAAAGGGTTATCTGATAGAGGAGCTGAGTCTGTGATATATAGGGTTATAGGAATAGGTGAGAGAAGCTGAGTCTGTGATATATAAGGGGTTTTATGATAGAGGGAGAGAAGCTGAGGGTCTGTGATATATAAGGTTATATGATAGAGGAGAGGAGCTGAGCTCTGTGTATATAGGGTTATATGATAGAGGAGAGAAGCTGAGCTCTGTGATATATTGTTATATAAAAGAGGAGGAAGCTGAGCTTGTGATTTATGGGGTTAATATAGAGGAGAGGCGCTGACTCTGTGATATATGGGGTTATAGAAGGGAGAGGAGCTGAGCTCTTGATATATAGGGGATAGATAGAGGAAAACTGAGTCTGGATATATAGGGTTATATATAGAGGAGAGAAGCTGAGCTTTGTGATAATTTGGGTTATATGATAGGGGGGGAAAACCCTATGTGGAGTGAAAATGGCCCATTCAATGGGGCGAACTTACATCTAAGATATCAACACTTTTTTTTTCACTAAATGGGTTTTTTTAGTTTTTAATAAAAAACATTGTTTTCCTGTTCACCCAAAAAAACAAAGATTGGACATGAATTATACCGCTAATATAAAGTGGTGCAAGTTCACACTGTTTAATGATTATGTTTCGCTTACATTGGAAGATTACAAACGTATAAAATGGAGAGCAAAAAAAGAAATGAAATTCCATAAACCCAGAGCCTGCAAATCAATGCAAGAAACTAAATATTAACTTGCATTAGTGAGCGGCACTCGCTGCCTCCTGTATTCACAGCCACAGGTAACACATTTACATTCAGACACCGAGCTTTGCATGAATAATATATGACCCAGACATGGATTGCAGCACGCTGTACTGAAAGGCAGAGTCTATTGTCTACAACCTACGGCGCTCGCTTCATGAACGCAATCCAGGAAACGCCAAAATCTACCATTATATTACACAGGAGTGGAAAGAGGAAGAGAAGGTAATTATATTATTAGTATATAAGGCACTACCGTGACCCCAAACTCATGAGACTACTGCCCCCTATGTACAAGAATATAACTACTATAATAATGCCCCCTATGTACAAGAATATAACTACTATAATACTGCCCCCTATGTACACGAATATAACTACTACAATACTGCCCTCTAGTGTACAGGAATATAGCACATAACCTGGCCCACTATGTACAGGAATATAACTAACTATATCCTGACCCTCTATGTACAAAATATAAACTACTATAATACGCCCCTATGTACAAGAATATAACTAATATAAAACTGCCGCCCTATGGTCAAAATATAACTACTATAATACTCCCTCTATGTACGGAATATAGCTACCATAATCCTGCCCTCTATGTACAGGGAATATAACTAATTATAATACTGCCCTCTATGTACAAGAATATAACTACTTAATACAGCCCCCAATGTAAAGGAATATAACTAATATAATAAATGGCCCCTATGTACAAGAATATAACTACTATAAATACTGCCCCCTATGTACAAGAATATAACTGACTATAATACTGGCCCCTTATGACAGAGAATATAACTACTATAATATTCTGCCCCCTATGAACAAGAATATAACTACTATAAATACTTGCCCCCTATGTACAAGAATAAACTACATAATGCTTCTCCTATGGGTACAAGAATATAACTACAATAATAACTGCCCATGTACAAGATATAACTACTATAATACAGCCTCTATTTACAATAAATATAAACTACTATAATACGCCCCATTTACAAGAATATAACTACTATAAAACTGCCCCCTTTGTACAGTGACTGAACTACTATAATACTGTTTCCTACGTACAAAAATATAACTACTATAATTCTGCCCCAATGTACAATAATATAACTACTATAATCTGCCCCTATGTACAAAAATATAACTACTTATAATACTGCCCCCTATGTTACAAGAATATAACAACTATAATACTGCTCCTATACAAGAAATAACTACTATAATACTTGCTCCAATAAGTACAAGAATAAAAACTACTATAATACTGGCTCCCTATGTACACAGAATATAACTACTATAATACAAGCTCCTATGTTCAAGAATTAACACTAAATACTTCTCCCTATGTACACGAATATAACTACTATAATAACTGCCCCTAAGTACAAGAATTTAACTACTATAAAACTGGCCCCTTATGTACAAGAATATAACTACTATAATACTGCCCTATTCACCAGAATATAACTACTATAATACTGCCCTTATGAACAAGAATATAACTACTAAAATACTGCTCCTATTACAAGAATATAACTACTATAATACTGCCCCTATGTACAAGAATAAAACTACTATAATACTACACTGCGCCTATGTACAAGAATATAACTACTATAATTACTGCCCCTATGTACAAGAATATAACTACTATAAATACTGCCTCCTTGTACAAGACTATAACTACTATAATACTGCTATGTACAGAGAATATAACTACTATCATACTGCCCCCTATGATACAAGTATAATAACTACTATTACTGGCCCCTCTATGTACAAGAATATAACTACTATAATACTGCCACTATGACAAGAATATAACGTACTATAATACTGCCCCCAATGAAACAAGAACTAATAACTACTATAATACTGCCCCTCCTATGTACAAGAATTAAAACTAACTAAAATACTTGCTCCTATATACAAGAATATAACTACTATAATCTAGCCCCCTAATGTACAAGATATAACAACTATAATACTGCCCTCTATGTTCAAGAATATAACACTATAATACTGCCCCCTATGTACAAGAATAATAACTACTAAATACTGCCCCTATGTACAAGGAATATAACTACTATAATATCTGCCCCTATGGTACAAGAATATAACAACTATAATACTGCTCCTATGTACCAGAAAAAAACGTACTAAATACCTGCCCCCAATCTACAAGAATATTAACTACTATAATACTGGCTCCTATTACAAGAATATAACTACTATTATACTGCCCCCTATTTACAAGAATATTAACAGCGATATTATGACACCATCCAATTTACCTTGTGTCTTTCAAACCTCCTCTTCTTATTCATTTTGTAAGGGCGCTGGGTAGAGAATAAGGCAATGTAGTTCCCATTGGTCTGCGCTGCGAACACGCTCTCCGTCGGGTGCAGGGCGAGGCTCGGGCAGGTGTATCGTTCCTTAATAAAAGAAAAGAAAAATGACATATCCATTCCTCAGCGCACTGGTTTATTCTGGATATTTCTGCACAGGTCGACACTATCCACTCGTGTCCTGCAGAAATCTTACTTATCTAAAGCTAAAAATTTTGCAGGAGATGAATCCTTTGACTGATTTTTTTTTCTCATCCTGACCACAGCTGAAGATTTGTTACAATATACCCAGTGCAGGAAATCTTCTGTGAGCTACGCATAGCAGCAGAAAAAGCCCCGTCCTCTTCTACACTCTGCACCAACAGACGGATACAAACCCAGAACTTGTGCAAGGACCAAGTCAGGTCAGGTGTGCGGAGCCTGAATGGTCACGGACATGGGCACAAAGCGCACAATGCAGCTGAAGCTTGTAGAATCCCATTATGAACCGAAAACTCAGTAACTTCTTTAAAAATGCCTCTATGACGGCACCAAAGGCAATGACGACCTGTGGATGAAAGGTTAAACGGTGTGCTGCCAACAGCTCCAGGAGTCAGGGGGTATGCTGCGCCTGGCAAACAATAGAAGTGAATAGAGAGCAGACAGCGCTCCCCTGTACTGGGAACTCCCATAGAACAGAATGGAGAACACAGTGCTCCCCTGTACTGGGAACTCCCATATGAACAGAATGAGAGAGAACACAGCGCTCCCCTGTACTGGGAACTCCCAAAGAACATTGAAAGACATCAGCACTCCCCTGTACTGGGACATCCCATAGAACAGAATGGAGAGAACCCTGCACTCCCCTGTACCGGGAACTCCCATAGAACAGAATGGAGAAAACCCAGTGCTTCCCTGTACTGGGGACTTCCATAAACAAGAATGGAGAGAACACACGCGCTCCCCCTGTACCGGAAAACTCCCATGAACAGAATGGAGATGAACACAATCGCTCCCCCTGTACTGGGAACTCCCATGGAACAGAATGGAAAGAACACAGCGCTCCCCCCTGTACTGGAACTCCCATAGAAGGAACAGAATTGGAGAGAACATCAGCCTTCGTCCCCCAGTACTGGAACTCCAATAGAAAACAGAATGAGAGATCACAGCGCGTCTCCTGTACTGGGAACCCCATAGAACAGACATGAGAACAGACAGTGCTCCCCTGGTACTGGGAACTCCCATAGAAACAAATGGAGAGCACCCAGCACTCATCTGTACTGGGAACTCCCCATATAACAGAATGGAGAGAACACAGCGCTGCCTCTGATACTGGAACTCCCAAATGAACAGAATGAAGAGAACACAGCGCTCCCATGTACATGGGAACTCCCAAAAGTAGAATGGAGAGAACACAAGTGCTCCCCCAGTACTGGGAACTTCCCATAAGGAGAATGGAGCGAACACAGCTGCTGAACCCCTGTACTGGGAACTCCCATAAACAAATGGAGAGAACACAGCATCCCTGTACGGGAACTCCCATAGAACAAATGGAGAAACACAGCCTCCCCCTGTACGGGAACTCCCATAGAACAAAGGGAAGAAACACAGCCTCCCCTTACGGGGAACTCCCCATAAAAAATGGGAGAGAACACAGCGCTCCCTGTCCCGGGAACTCCCATAGAGAGAAGGGAGAACACAGCGCCCCCCGTACGGGAACTCCCATAAACAGAATGGAGAAACCAGAATCCCCCTGTACTGGGAACCCCATGGGGAGAGAAGGAGGAACACAGCGCCCCCCGTTGGTAACTCCCTAGAACAGAATGGAGAGAAAAAACAGGCTCCCCTGTACGGGAACTACCATAGAACAAATGGAGTTGTAGCAAGCGTGGGGGGCTTCATTCTGAGCAGACAATTTTAGGGGCTCAGGGTGGGACCCGCACCTTTTTTTTAAAAAAGACAATTTTTTTGGGGATAGCCATCTAAGCCTATGAGGGAAGGGGCCTCCAAAAAGAGCTCGCTGCAGTGCCCAAAAACGGGGCGCGGCTCTAGTACACAAATTAGGGGTGCGCAGCTGATCAGGGGGGCACCAGGAGTCAGACCCACACCCATCTGATTCGCATGGTTCATGCTCAAGACATGTTACCGTGTAGTCCTGAAATCCGCATTACACGCTCTTAGCCCACTGACTCTCCCAGCTACTGCAGAACTACAACCCCCTAGCATGCTGGGAGTTGTAGTAGCCTTAGAAACTTGAAAATCTAACTACCTAAAATAGAACCTATCAGTCTCCGGCCCCATCGATGAGATGAAAGTCAAGTGCGTCTCCTTCACTTATGACAAGAACCTGACGCGTTCACATTCAATAAAACCTCACGAACTGCAATCAATACATCATACTCCACAGTATCGGGCGCAGCGGCTGCGGCGGGGGGATGTTAATAGGTTTTACTACAAGTGTTATTTTCCACATGGCAGAACCCTGGTAGACGCTCATTATACAGAGGACCATCAAGGCTTTAGGGAGGACAATCTAAGCGCTGCAGCAATTTTCGGGCTTCGGATTAAATTTTATTTTTCTCCATTTGCTTTTATTTTTTGGAGGCAAATAAAATCTAATACTGAACGTGACGCCCCCTGGAGAGCAAATACTGAGAGAACCTCAACCCTTCACCTGCATGTCACGAGGTCCCAATGTCTGTGCCAATTCTCTAATTTATCTTTCTCTTCTGATACAAAGCTCCAAACCCTCTGCACAGTCAGAGACAAAGGATGCAATTGTACTGCCCTTTGTCCCAAGGGGGAAGATTAGGAGTTTTTTTGTACAGTTTATTTTGGGGTTTTTAAAAGGCAAGCAAAATACACGGAGCTCCCCCTACTGGTGGCTACAGGCTGCCAGAATTAAAGGGGTTTTGCCACAATCTCATTTCATACCTCTTGCAAAGTCAAAGAAAAAGGCTTCTATGGTAGAATTTCAATGCACACTGTAGCTCAAGGTAAAAATTTTTCCTCCACACAAGGTCCTGTTAAATCCCTCCGGACCCCAAAACCCGTGGGGTTTTATTCCTCTTTACAATGCACAGACCTGTTTTAGGTTTTTTTTTTTTTTATTTGCACTTTTTACTAATTTCTAAAGGGGCAAGGACGGGGGTAAAGACGCACCGGGGTTTGAACCCACTCAGAGCGCCTGAAAGAGGTATGTCTAGCATGTGCGAAAAAGGGGTGAGGAGCCCAACCCTGGTCTATCCCCTGGAGATGACACTAAATGGTCACAAAAAAGCAGCTAAAAAAAAAAACCGTGCAGAATTTTTTAAAAAAAGGAAAAAGGTGAAAATGTTTTTTTATTTAAAATTTTCAAACTTCCCCCTAATTTTTAACTTCGTGGAAAACCCCCTTTTAAAATTTACAAAGGTGTTACCATCAAATAAAGTTTTCTCATCAGAAAAGGGTAAATTTTTTTTTAAAAAATAAAAAAACCAAATAATCCTTAAAATTCTATTCAGCCATGCATAAAAAAAATCTTGGTTTTAAAAAAACAAAACAAAAAAAAAATCAATGTGGTCCTCACAATCACAAACAGAACGTCTATATATCCCTTACTACCGTAACACGGCTTAAAGGGAACCTGCACATGGTTTTTTCCCCCCTTGCTGAGGCAGCACAACCCGTGAAAGACCTGCTGTTCCCACACTGTTCCCCCCTTATTCTTAAGATGCGTAGTTTTTGAGCATTTACCCCTCAAATCTTATTCCTAGTAGTGTTAACCCCCCCCGCCAAAGGGTAGCCCCGCCCTGACATTTTCCCTTTTCACCTATTTTAAAGAATGGTTTATAGTTTGATGGGCGGGCTTGTCTCAGGGGGGGGTTTTTGAAAAAAAACTCACACTAAGGACCTTCGAAGACCTTTTTGGCTGAAAACTGCGTTTGAGCATAAAACACGAAAACGCAGCATCTTACAATAAGGGACACCGCGGGAAACAGAGGTCACCTGCTTGTTCTTTCCCCACAAGGGGGGCAAAACTATGTGACAGGTTTCCTTTTAATGAAGCACAATCTTCAGGGAATTAAGAAACAACGAAAACGATTGGGGGGAACTTTTTGGGAGCTGGGTAAAACAAAACCCCCCTTTGAAAAATATACTCAAAAATATGCCCTCCATTCAAAAATAACTAAAAAAAACGGGCCCCCTATGCAATAATTAAAAACTACAAAAACTGCTTTTAAAGAAATTAATATATAATTTTACCTCCCCCTTTTTACGTAAAACTTTAAAATAATACTGTCCCAATTCAAAATAAAACCCCTAAAATCGCTTAAAAGTAAAGAATAAAAATACAAAAAAACCTCCCTGATAAAAAAAAACTTTTTAAAAAACCCCCCTTGAAAACAAAAAAAACTCTAAAATATCCCATATTACAAAAAGAACTACTTTAATATGCCTCTATGACAAAGAATAAAACTCTTAACTGTCCCTTTAAAAAAAAAAACTATTTTTAATACCCCTCTATTCAAGAATTAACCCCCAAAATTGCCCTTGTAAGAAAATAAAACACAAAAATTTTACTGCCTTGTCCCAAGAAAAACTCCCTTAAAACCCTTCTTTTAAAACAAGGGAATAAATACAAAAAACTGCCCTCTATTTCCACGAAAAACTACTTATTTCTGCCCCAGCACAAAAAATAATCAAATAATACGCCCCCTATGCACAAGAAAAACTACTATATCTGCCCCCCTAGAAAAATATAACTTTTTACATACCCGGGCCCTTTTTTACAAAAAATAACACAAAATTAATCCCCTTCCCCCAGCAAAAATTTTTAATACTATAATGCCCAAATGTCCAAGTTTATAAACTACAAAATTATTATGCTCAATGAAAAATTTTACTTTTTTAAAATAGCCATCCCTATTTCAAAAAATTAACTACTTAAAATAAGGGCTCCATTAAAAGGGGGGGAATATAACTATTTTAAAAATGCCCCAGTAAAGAAATAACTATAAATCTCCCTCCATGTACAAGAATATAACTATAAATATGCCCATGTACAAAAATAAAACTACATAAACTGCCCCTTTAAAGAAAAACTACATAATAGGGGCCCTTGACAAGAATAAACTACTTTTAAAACTGCCCCCTATGTCAATAAAAACATTAAAATCTGCCCCTATGACAGGAATATAACTACTAAAATATGCCCATGTACAAAAAAAAACTACTATAATACGCCCCCTTTTTACAAGAATAAAATATTTAAATACTGCCCTTTTTTACAAGAAATACTACAAATACTGCCCCTATGTACAAAAATATAATTTAATAATACTCCCCCTTGACAAGAAAAAACTCTAAATTTTCCCCCCCAATACAAGAATATAACTACTATTTAAACTGCCCCCCATGACAAGAATATAACTACTAATACTCCCCCCTAGTACAAAATAAAAAACTCTAAAAACTGCCCCTATGTACAAAAATAAAACACTAAATAGCCCCTATGACAGAAAAAACTACTATAAACTGCTCTAGTACAAGAAAAAATACTATAATACTCCCCCAATGAAAAGAAAAAAAACTATTAAATACTGCCCCCAATTTACAAGAATAAAAACTACATAACCCCTGTCCATGTACAAAAAAATATAATAATATTTAAAATTTAAAATAACCTTTTAAACAGTACGGATAAAAATTAAACTGACTCCCCCAGCAGAAATAGCCAAAACCCCCTGGAGGAAATACAATTAATCGGGCAGTAAGATAAATTATTAATACGCCCCCAGCAAAAAATACTCAAATACGGATGTAACAGGAAATATACAAATTGTTTCTTTATCCCCCAAAAAATATATACCTTAAAATACGGGATGTAAATCAGGCCATACGGAAAGTAATGATGTACACAGTGACTGCACCAGCAGAATAGTGAGCGCGCTCGGGGAGGATAATACGGATGTAACTAGGATCTAAAAGCTCACAAAAAGAGGGGGAGCGCCCTTTAAAAAATTCCTACTGGTCGCAGAAAATTTTCCCTTTAAATGTTTCACATCTACAACACTAAATAATACAATATATAATAACCCCAAAACAAACCCAACTCTATTCATGCCCGCCCCTGGACCTAGCAGTAAAAATAGCCGCCTCATAATAGGCTGCTGCAGCGCCGCCCCCGGGACGTGTCCTGGTGTCAGGATGATGCTTGTAAGCAGTTCTTGTACTCAGAAATAGCCTCATTCTAGGGAACGATTTCCACTTCGCTCCCAGGTTCAGACACAATTAAATGCCAGCGCCACATGGAAAGCGCTCCCTTTGCCTCGCCCGGGAGGCCACGGGAAAAAAGGTCAAGAAAAAAAATTTTTATTGACCAAAAAGAACCACAGGCAGTACTTCTTCCTACACATTTACGGGGGAGGCAGGGGCATTTACTATCTGTACCTCATCATTTAAGGGGGGAGACAGGGAGGCTTACCTGTACCTACACTTTTAAGGGAGGGACGGAGGAGTATATCTGTCCTACATAATTTACAGGGAACAGGGGAGGCGTACTATCGCCCCTACACATTACAGGGAGAAAGGGAGGATACTATCGTACCTACTTTTTTTCAGGGAACGGGGGGGGGATACTATCTGTACCTACATCATTTAAGGAAAAAAAGGGAGGCTTTCTATCCTACCTCTCTTTTTCGGGGGAAGAAAAAGGGAGGCTACTACTGCCCCTAATCATTTACAGGAGAAAAGGGAGGCAGTACTATTGCCCCCTACTCTTTTACAGGGAGAGGCAGGGAGGCAGTACATCTTTTTACCTACCATTTACGGGAGAGACAGGGAGGCAAAAATTTTTTTACCTCATCATTTTACAGGAGGACGGGAGGGCAGTATATCGTACCTACAACATCTACGGAGAACAGGGAGGCAAACTATCTGTCCTACAAATTTCGGGAGAGCGGGGGAGGCATACTTCTGTACCTACATCATTTATAGGAGAGACAGGGGGGCAGTCTATCTGACCTACATCATTTACAGGGAGGAAAAGGGAGGCATACTATCTGTACCTAATCATTTAAGGAGAGACAGGGGGGGGCAGTACACTGTCCCACATCATTTCAGGGAAAACGGGGGGCAATACAATCTGTACCTACATATTTACAGGAGAGACGGGAGGCCGTATATTGTCCACTTTTACAGGGAATAAGGGGAGGAGCACTACTGCCACTTTTTTTTTACGGGAGGACAGGGAGACAACACTGTACCTAATCATTTCAGGAAGAGCAGGGAGGCAGACTTCGTACCTACATCATTTACAGGAGAGACAGGGGGGCAGACTACGTCTAACATTTAAGGGAGACGGGGGGGCGACATCTGTACTACATCTTTTACAGGAGACAGGGGGAAATATATCTGTACCTACATATTTATGGAGAGAGGGGGAACAGTACTATCTGTACCTACACATTTACAGAAGGACAGGGGGCGTACTATCTGTCCCTACATCTTTTACGGGGAGAAAGGGAGGCAGACTATCTGTACCTCCATCTTTTACAGGGAGGACGGGGGCAGCACTATCTGACCTACATATTTCAGGGAAGAAGGGAGGCATATATCTTACCTCCTCATTTACAGGAGAAAAAAGGGGAGGCGAAATTTTGAACCTCCATTTTACAGGAGAGACAGGGTGGCGCATATCTGTACCCCCATATTTACAGGAGAGACAGGGTGGCACTACTATCTGTCCCACATATTTAAGGGAGGCCCGGGTGGCAGTAAAATTGTACCTACTTTTAAAGAGAGACAGGGGGGCAGTACTTCGTACCTACAAAATTTTCGGGGAAAGAGGGGGGCAGTACTTCAAACTCCATCATTAAGGGAGAGACAGGGAGCAAACATCTGTACTACATATTTACGGGAGGACGGGAGGCAGTATATCGTCCTAAAATTTTTTAAAAGAAGAGACGGGGCAGTATATCTGCCCCTACATCATTTACGGGAAAAGAGACAGGGGAGGCAGTATATCTGTACTACATTTAAGGAGAGACAGGGAGGCGTATACTGTCCCTACATCATTTTAGGAGAACAGGGAGGCAGACATCTGTCCTACATCATTACAGGAGAGACAGGGGCAGTTACTTACCTCTTTTTTTACAGGGAGACGGGGGGGCTATAGCTGTCCCACATATTTACAGGAGAGACAGGGGGCAGTCTAGCTGTACCTACTCTTTTACAGGAGAACAGGGGGCAGTACTATCTGAAATTACATCTTTTAGGGGGAAGACAGGGAGGGCGTATATCTGTCCCACATTTTTTACAGGGAGGACAGGGGGCTTTTACTACAAACCCCTACCTTTTACAGGAGGAAAGGGAGGCAGTACAAATATCCTCATCATTTAAGAAGAAGGGAGGCATATATCTATACCAAATCTTTACGGGAGAGACAGGGAGGCAAAATATCTCTATCTCCAAATTTACAGGAAGACAGGGGGGCAGACCTGTTTTTTTTGGGGCTAAAAGACCCCCAATGTTGGGGGTCCATGACTCCCTGGGTTCCCCTACAATATTCCCACCTTGTCCCATTAAACCTCAAGCACAGAATGTAATGATCCCCCGGCAAAACCATAACCCACATACCCCCAAACATCCCAAAAGGGAATTGATACGGGCCCTGTGCAAATATTCTTAATATTTTTTTTTAGAAGGGAAAAAGGGGACACAATGCTTTTAGCCCCAGCGGGGGGGGGGGGGTGAAAACCAGCCGGGGGGGGGGCTGAAAACCAGGGGGGGGTGGGGGGGCTGACAACACGGGGGTGGGGGGCTGACAACCGCGGGGGGTGCGGGCTGACAACCAGCGGGGGTGCGGGGCTGAAACCACCCGGGGTGCGGGGCTGAAAACCCCGGGGGTGCGGGCTGCAACCACCGGGGGCGGGGGTACAACCAGCCGGTGGGGGCTGACAACCGCGGGGTGGGGGCTGAAAAACCAGCCGGGGTGCGGGTGCAACCAGCCGGGGTGCGGGGCGAAACCACCGGGGGCGGGGCTGAAACCCACCGGGGTCGGGGCTAAAACCAGCCGGGGTGCGGGGCTGACAACCAGCCGGGGTGCGGGGGGAAAAAAAAACAGCCGGGGGTGCGGGGCTGCAACCAGCCGGGGTGGCGGGGCTGAAAACCCCGGGGGGTTGCGGGGCTGAAAACCAGCCCGGGGTGGGGGTTTACAACCACGGGGTGGGGGCTGAAAAACCAGGGGGGGGTGGGGGTGAAACCGCGAGGGTGGGGGGGCTGAACCACGGGGTCGGGGCGAAACCAGCGAGGGGTGGGGGGGCTGACAACCAGCGAGGTGGGGGGGTGAAACCAGCGGGGGTGCGGGCTGAAAAACAGGGGGGGTCGGGGGCTGAAAAACCCGGGGGTGCGGGGCTGACAACCAGCGAGGGTGCGGGGCTGACAACCAGCCGGGGTGCGGGGCTGACAACCAGCGGGGGTGCGGGGCTGACAACCAGCGGGGGTGCGGGGCTGACAACCAGCGGGGTGAAAACCGCCGGGGTGGGGGGCTGACAAAAACCGGGGTGCGGGGCTAAAAAACCAGCCGGGGTGGGGGGCTGACCCCCACGGGGCTGACCCCACCGGGGTGCGGGCTGACAACAGCCGGGGTGCGGGGCTGACTACCAGCGGGGGTGCGGGGTGACAACCACCCGGGGTGCGGGGGCGAAAAACCACCGGGGTCGGGGCTAAACCAGCCGGGGTGGGGGGGGCGCAACCACCGGGGTGGGGGGTAAACACCCAGGGGGGTGCGGGGCTGACAACGTAACGGCACATTTTGATTTTGCTTTGCAACCTATGTAATTATGCATCACATAAATTTGACTCCATTCCCTGAACGGCTGCAATGGCTCCAGAAGCCGCACTTCAGGTTTTCTGCTGTTTTGGAAACATTTTGATGTCTTCCAGCTGTGAGTTTTTAAAGAGAAAATGGTGCGAGTGCATCTCCACACCACGGGGACCTGCAAAACAGCTCAGCGGGCGCACCAGAGAGGCTTCGGGGTCACGGAGGCTTTGTTTGTTTTGTAGGTAAAACTACAGCAGCAAACAAAAAAATATCACTACAATGCCCTGGTATTCTTACAGAGCGCCCTCTACTGACCCCGACCACAGGGGCGTCACGCATGCAGCAACAGCACTACATACAACACTTCCTGTGATGCAAAAAATATACAAAACGCCACATGCATGCAACCACTATTACAAAACTTCCTGATGCATAGCAACAACCTTAACAAAAAACTCCAGATGCTCAAAAAAACTCTATATACAAAACTGCCATAGCATGCAAAAACTAATACAAAACTGCCACGATGCATAGCAACAGCACTATATACAACACTGCCACGATGCATAGCAACAACACTATATACAACACTTCCATGACCGATAGTAACACTTCCAAGAACAACAAGTCCTTGATACACAGTAATGTGCAAATAGGTGCATTGTGTTATGGAGGCGCACAGCGTATCGGGACATGTCGCCCTATATGCACTATTCATCTGTGCACAGTAAGGCACCATCTTGCTTTTTGTGGACACAGTATGATTTTGTGGGCAAAGCAGGGCACTTTGTGCACAATTTTACTATGGCACTAGGTGTCTTACTTTGCCCAAATGATCATACTGTGCCCATAAAGAGCCTGATAGTGTCATAGTGGGCATTGACCCACATAGATATAAAGCACCTATGTGCCACACTTTGCCCACATAACCGTACTTTGTGCCATACTGTACATAACTAGTGCATTTAGTGCCTCCAGTAGCCATAGTGCCATACAACACCTAGCTAGAGAGTCAAAAATGAGCACGAGGTGTGTACTGTAGGCACGATTTATTTACGCATAGGTAGACCCTACTAGGCGCACAGTAGGATTATGTGGGTCAAGCATGGCAGCTTTTGAGCACATCTTGACTCTAGATAGTACTGTGGGGCACATTGCGGGTACTGTAGGCAATAGATGGACTATTAGACGCACAATATAACAATATGGGCTAAGATTGGCAGTTTTTGTGCACATTTTGACTAGCTAGGTATTGTACAGTAATATTATGGGTACTAAACACACTATGTATGTACTTTATGGTGCTATCTGGCCCAAAGTATCATTATGTGGGCAAAGTATGGCAATCTGGACTCTAGCTAGTGTGGCAGAGTGACCGTGTGCAGTTGCAGGTCTCTGCCACTAGGTGGAATTCAGCAGGGTACCTGCTACAAACGTACCACCGAATGTCTGGGTTCGGTGGGGGAAGGAGACTTGTTGGTGTCACTAACAATAGGTTCCTGACACAGGTAGCTAGAATGGCTGCCTCGCAGTCAGGTATGGGTCTCCTTTCCCGGGACGGTGGTAGCGTTGGGTGGGAGGCTGTTCCCATGTTCCAGGCCAGGTTTTGGGCAAGTCCCTGGATGGCTATAAAAGCTCTGCAGGTGTTAAGGGGGCGTGCTCTGCTACCTGGAGTATTGAGTAGCAAAGGAGCTGGAGAGAGGTTCTGGCCCCCCAGAGGCTTGAGGCAAGCATGTGGCTGCCTTCAGGAAGCCAAATCCAGCAGAGGCTGGTAAAACGTGGTTGTGGTGCTGGCAGTAGGCCAAGTCCACAGGTAGTGAGGGACGTATTTTGTGTATAGTTTATGGGTTGTGTTTTCTGTAACTGTGTGCCTCAATAAAGCTGGCTGAGGCCAGTTTGAATCATTCCTCCGTGTTGGAAGATTTTTTTTTGTGCCAAGATCGTTCTACCAAGGACGGCGATCCCAAAAAGCCAAGCGAGAAACCCCCGAGACGGGCCAAGATGGCATCTCAGAGCTAAGCGGCAGCTTACACTAGGCACTGTATGATTACGTGGGCGCTGCAAGCAATAAATTCCCTATTTTTCTGTATATAGCAGCAAACGTGGTACGGGGAAGGGCAAGCAGAGACATAACCGGGTCACAAACAAGGAGGTCAGGGCAGGCAGCCAGCAAGGCGTAGTCAAAGTCAATAGCACAGGGTCAAATCAGGAGATACAGCAGAATAGGCAACACCACTAACAATCTGGCTATGGTTGCAGAGGGAGAAGTCGTGAATGGGCAGGTGGCTAGCCAATGGATGTCAAGCGTGCACTGGCCCCTTAAATGTTAAAGAGCCGACGAACATGCACCCTAGGGCAAGGGTCTTCAAACTTCAGACCTCCAGTTGTTGGGAAACTACAACTTCCATCATGACCACTGTTACAGATTATATAAATGCATGATGGGAGTTGTAGTTTCCCAACAGTTGGAGGGCCGCAGTTTGAAGACCCCTGCTCTAGAGAATCCGCATGTGTTCGCTGGGCACAAGCAACAGATGGGAGCGGAGCAGGAGCGTGGACAGGTGAGTAACTGCCGGCGAGCATAGACACAAGCACCTGCGCTGTCGAGAGGGGGGACCGCGGCGTGCATCCTGACAACACCCAACTTACCGCCGCAGGGTTTAGCCTCCCACCTGCGACACCCATGAGGTAAAAGGAAGCTATACAAATAATATGGGTTTGTTATAGACACAGGTCTCTCATCTGAAATGCAGGTTGGTATTGGGTGTCCCTAAACTTTAAAGAGGTTTTCTCACTACATTGATTCATCTCCCCTCAGTCCTGTTTTCTTGGTTTCACTTTGAATTCAGGGGCGTGTTTACTGGCTTCTACTAGGCTGCAGTAGAAGCCAGGTCTGTAGCTATAGCAACCAGTGCTGGCAGCCTATCAGGAGAGACCAAACAGGTCTGTAGCTATAGCAACCAGTGCTGGCAGCCTATCAGAGGAGATCAAACAGGTCTGTAGCTATAGCAACCAGTGCTGGCAGCCTACGAGGAGAGATCAAACAGGTCTGTAGCTATAGCGACCAGTGCTGGCAGTCTATCCGAGGAGATCAAACAGGTCTGTAGCTATAAAAACCAGTGTTGGCAGCCTATCAGGAGAGAGAGAACAGAGCTGTAGCTATAGCAACCAGTGCTGGCAGCCTATCAGGAGAGAGAGAACAGGGCTGTAGCTATAGCGACCAGTGCTGGCAGTCTATCCGAGGAGATCAAACAGGACTGTAGCTATAAAAACCAGTGTTGGCAGCCTATCAGGAGAGATCAAACAGGTCTGTAGCTATAGCGACCAGTGCTGCCAGCCTATCAGGAGAGAGAGAACAGGGCTGTAGCTATAGCAACCAGTGCTGGCAGCCTATCAGGAGAGAGAGAACAGGGCTGTAGCTATAGCAACCAGTGCTGGCAGCCTATCAGGAGAGATCGAACAGGTCTGTAGCTATAGCGACCTGAGGCGCTGATGCAGCCCATACAAGAGGGGATATCTAGGAATAGGTAGGACACTGCTAATGGACACATATTACAAAGTGACTTGTTTTCGCAAGATCTTTAACATAAAAAGCAGCGATCCCTGTAGTGAGACGACCCCTTTACGTGCCATTACTAGGATTGGTTTAGGTGCTCTGTATTAGCTACTCAAGGCTAATGAGCGCGTAGCCCCTATCATCAGCCATAGGGGACCAAGGCGCCTCCTGCACTGAATAGCAGCAATTCCCCGGTTACCGCAGATGAACGGCCGCTACTTGCAGGTTATGTTTGGAGCTCTTGCTAATATTTGCTTCTTGCGGCCCCCGGGTTTGTACCGGGGAAGGGGACGTCTCCGGCTCCACTCTAGATTTCGCATACAGAAGGCGCTGCTGCCGTTTGGCGCACGCTGAGCAGAGAAAACGCCTTTGTACAGATGAAAGCGTCTCTTCTCAGGAAAGCCTTGTTCTGCAATGTGTCACCGAGAGGAGGCTGCTGGGAAGGTTAAGTCACACTCGCGTCCCTCTGATGTGACGGCTGATTGCAGACAACTTCTTTCTCCTGCTTGTGCTTATTGACAATACGGAAAGCTCCGGTTTGATGTATGCAGACAGGCGCGGATCACATGCTCTAATTAAGCGCCCCCTCCCTCATGCACAGAAAAATTCAGCTCAAGTCGTTTCATTTGTTTCCTTAGTCACAGTTCTTGTTTATCCCCAGAAACAAAAAACCTGCCCAAATCACGTCCAGTAAGTGCAGGCGGAGGACACACATGCTCAGTCACTCTACAGCCAGGTCTCTGCATAGTGATCTCTGTACAGTGTATAGCAATGTGCACGTCCACCTAATGAGCTGAGACTGGAGGACGCACATGCTCAGTCACTCTCCTACAGCCAGGTCTATGTATAGTGATCCTCTGTACACAATATATAGCACTGTGCACGTCCACCTAATGAGCTGAGGCTGGTGGTCACACATGCTCAGTCACTCTACAGCCACGTCTCTGCATAGTGAACTCTGTACAGTGTATAGCAATGTGCACGTCCCCCTAATGAGCTTAGGCTGGAGGACACACATGCTCAGTCACTCTACAGCCAGGTCTCTGCATAGTGATCTCTGTGCACAGTGTATAGCAATGTGCACGTCCTCCTAATGAGCTTAGGCTAGAGGACACACATGCTCAGTCACTCTACAGCCACGTCTCTGCATAGTGATCTCTGTACATTGTATAGAAATGTGCACGTCCACCTAATGAGCCTAGACTGGAGGACACACATGCTCAGTCACTCTACAGCCAGGTCTCTGTATAGTGATCTCTGTACAGTGTATAGCAATGTGCACGTCCCCCTAATGAGCTGAGGCTGGAGGACACACATGCTCAGTCACTCTACAGCCAGGTCTCTGCATAGTGATCTCTGTACAGTGTATAGCAATGTGCACATCCACCTAATGAGCTGAGGCTGGAGGACACACATGCTCAGTCACTCTACAGCCAGGTCTCTGTATAGTGATCTCTGTACACAGTGTATAGCAATGTGCACATCCACCTAATGAGCTGAGGCTGGAGGACACACATGCTCAGTCACTCTACAGCCAGGTCTCTGCATAGTGATCTCTGTACAGTGTATAGCAATGTGCACGTCCACCTAATGAGCTGAGGCTGGAGGACACACATGCTCAGTCACTCTCCTACAGCCAGGTCTCTGTATAGTCATCTCTATACAGTGTATAGAAATGTACACATCCACCTAATGAGCTGAGGCTGGAGGGCACACATGCTCAGTCACTCTACAGCCAGGTCTCTGCATAGTGATCTCTGTACAGTGTATAGCAATGTGCACATCCCCCTAATGAGCTGAGGCTGGAGGACACACATGCTCAGTCACTCTACAGCCAGGTCTCTGCATAGTGATCTCTGTACAGTGTATAGCAATGTGCACATCCACCTAATGAGCTGAGGCTGGAGGACACACATGCTCAGTCACTCTCCTACAGCCAGGTCTCTGTATAGTGATCTCTGTACAGTGTATAGCAATGTGCACGTCCACCTAATGAGCTGAGGCTGGAGGACACACATGCTCAGTCACTCTCCTACAGCCAGGTCTCTGTATAGTGATCTCTGTACAGTGTATAGCAATGTGCACGTCCACCTAATGAGCTGAGGCTGGAGGACACACATGCTCAGTCACTCTACAGCCAGGTGGCTGCATAGTGATCCTTTGTTCAGTGTCCTCCTACTGAACCGAGTGCTGGTGGACACACATGCTCAGTTGATCTCAATATAACCAGGTCTCTGCGGTGTGATCCTCTGTGCACAGTGCCCACCATTTATTTTTTTATGGCGTGTTCGTGACAACCATTGTCCTATTTTATCATCTATGCAATGAATATAAGGCGTGACCCTAACCCTAAGGACACTGCTGCCATGCCTTCTATATTTGGCTATAGTACATTTGCTCTGTAACTCCTCTTGTGTCACTGATTGAGTGGACGTCTATTGATTCTGCAGTAATTGGAGGGCAGTGGTTTTGCCTCGTTGCTCCGAGCTAAAGGTTTAACAGCGAGATGTTCCCTTGAAGGACGAATGTCCGCGTCCTATTATCAGAAATCTCACGGATCAGCAACCCACATTGCCTCTTCCATACACAATGTCACTATGTAAATAAATCACATATCACATATATTGTTCTTACCATAGATAGAGGCGACTGCCAATATATATAAAGGGGAACTACGACCTACAACTAGATCACAAATGGGTCCCTCCCCCATTACTATACACACTGTGGACAATGCTTGGCATCCCTGTTCTTTTTGGATACCCCCATAAAGAGCAGTCGAGTCCCTTAAAGTGGTCTTCCCATCACATCGATTAGCTTTAAAAATGAAGGCAAAGGTAAATAAAAATCTATTACCGAATAAATTGCTCTTCTTATTTTGATTCCCTTCAGAGCTACAATAGTTCCGATTTCCTGCTTGCATATACAAGTTTCCCTTGACCAACAGTGGCAGGGATGGTGACGTCACTCCCTGCTGTGTCTCTTAGACCGGCAGTGAGCCCAAAAAGGAAGCGGGAGCCTGAAGCTGTAGACCTGCAGTGAGCCCAAACAGGAAGCGGGAGCCTGAAGCTGTAGACAGGCAGTGAGCCCAAACAGGAAGAGGGAACCTGAAGCTGTAGACCGGCAGTGAGCCCAAACAGGAAGCGGGAGACAGAAACTGTAGACTGGCCGTCAGCCCAAACAGGAAGCGGGAGCCAGAAGCTGTAGACTGGCCGTCATCCCAAACAGGAAGCGGGAGACTGAAGCTGTAGACTGGCCGTCAGCCCAAACAGGAAGCGGGAGCCTGAAGCTGTAGACTGGCCGTCAGCCCAATCAGGAAGCGGGAGACTGAAGCTGTAGACTGGCCGTCAGCCCAAACAGGAAGCGGGAGCCTGAAGCTGTAGACCGGCCGTCAGCCCAAACAGGAAGCGGGAGCCTGAAGCTGTAGACAGGCAGTCCGCCCAAACAGGAAGCGGGAGCCAGAAGCTGTAGACCGGCCTTCAGCCCAAACAGGAAGCGGGAGCCTGAAGCTGTAGACCGGCCTACAGCCCAAACAGGAAGCGGGAGCAAGAAGCTGTAGACCAGCTGTCAGCCCAACCAGGAAGCGGGAGCCTGAAACTGTAGACCGGCCGTCAGCCCAAACAGGAAGTGGTAGCAAGAAGCTGTAGCCCGGCCGTCAGCCCAAAAAGGAAGCGGGAGCCTGAAGCTGTAGACCGGCCTACAGCCCAAACAGGAAGCGGGAGCAAGAAGCTGTAGACCAGCCGTCAGCCCAAACAGGAAGCGGGAGCCAGAAGCTGTAGACAGGCCGTCAGCCCAAACAGGAAGCGGGAGCCTGAAGCTGTAGATCGGCCGTCAGCCCAAACAGGAAGCGGGAGCAAGAAGCTGTAGACCGTCCGTCAGCCCAAACAGGAAGCGGGAGCCTGAAGCTGTAGACCGGCCGTCAACCCGAGAAGGAAACGGGAGCCAGAAGCTGTAGACCGGCCGCAAGCCAAAGCAGGAGCCTGAAGCTGTAGACCAGCCATCAACCCAAACAGGAAGCGGGAGCCAGAAGCTGTAGACAGGCAGTCAGCCCAAACAGGAAGTGGGCGCCTGAAGCTGTAGACCGCCCGTCAACCCGAGCACGAAGCGGGAGCCAGAAGCTGTAGACCGGCCGTCAACCCAAACTGGAAGCGGGAGCCTGAAGCTGTAGACCGCCCGTCAACCCGAGCAAGAAGCTGGAGCCAGAAGCTGTAGACCGGCCGTCAGCCCAAACAGGAAGCGGGATCCTGAAGTTGGCTGTGAAGAGCAGGCTCCGTATAACAGCCAGATGAGAAAACCCCTTTAAGGAATTGTTGTGGGAAGCTTGCAAATTAAATAAACATTTTCACCATTCATTATTATTAAAAATTCTGCACCATTTTTGTCTTAGCTGCTCCTTTAGTGATCCATTGTTTACAGCTCGTCTCCAGGGGATACGACCAGGGCTGAGAGCTCCTCAGTCCTGGTCGCACATGCTCAGACATCACCTCTCTTCTCAGGCAGCTACTGAGTGTTTAAACCCCGGGTGCTGTCACTCTACTCCCGTCCTCTGTGCTCCTTAGTTATTAGTCAAAAAGTGTAAATAAATAAAAAAGAAACCTCAATGAGGTCTGTGCATTGATAAAAACAAAAAACACAGGTTTGGTTCCTGCAGGGATCTGAACTTAGGACCCTTGTGTCTGGAGGTAAAAACTTTAGCTCTCAGCTACTCACAATGCTTTACGTAAACAGACCTTTCTTTGACTACAGAGAGGAAAGGCCTGGTGATGTCATCCTGCTGGGTCACATGACCTGCAATTCAAACAAATCACACCCGCCCCCTTCTGAGCACACAGAGCTGAAGAGCTGGATGCAGGAGGGATGAAATGATATTGTGGCAAACCCCTTTAAGCTCCCCTATGTGCCAGCTGCATTACCCCCAAAGCTTCTCAAAGTACTGACCAAAGAGGGAGTCTTTTGTGGGTGTCAGGGAGGACGGTGACCTTGTGATTTTACGGTTTTGAATAATTCGGGTTCAGCCATTGCGTACTGAGAAGTGTTCAGATTCCTCATCATTTTCACGGCGTCTGCTTGCTGTCAGTGAATGGAGACTTATTAGAGCTCCGTGCTGAACAGCAAGTATAGGTCATAACGGCTTTCCAGTTTATGAATGCTGACAAGTTTCCACTCACTGAAAGCAAGCAGAGGGGTTGTCTCGCTACAAAGATCAGCTTTCAACATGTAGGGAACACTAAATGAAGACGCTTTCCAAATATATTGCGTTAATTTTTTTTTTTGTTAAGGAGCTACAAGTGATTTGATCACCTTCTGAGCTCTCTCTGGTTTCCCAAGTGACCGACCTGTGTACTCCTTCTCCCCTGCTGTTTGTTCTATCGCACATGTGTCAAACTGCGGCCCTCCAGCTGTTGGGAAACTACAACTCCCATGATGCATTGATATAATCCATAACAGTGGGCATGATGGGAGTTGCAGTTTCCCAACAGCTGGAGAGCCGCAGCTTGCCACCCCTGTTCTATGGGATAGCAGGCAGTGATGTCATCACACAGGTCGCAGTGTGAGAGCTTGTGTGTTATCTGATCCTTGAGACAAAAGAAGCAATTACTGCTGTTTACTTAAATCTCATGCTGTCAGGACCAGGGCAGCTTCTGAGTTAATCTAATTAGCAGAAGTCTGAACACACGGAGCTCATCTGCTAATTACAGACAGCTTGACCAGGAAGTGACAGCATTATTTCATTCATGCATCCTATGAAACTTTGAGATGAGACAACCCCTTTAAAAAGTATGAAGGCGCAGGCAAATACATTAATTGAATACATCATCCACTGATCCAGAAACGTTGGTGCTCCCCATCTGATACTCCGCTACCGACCAGTGCCCAGTAGTTCCAGATTAAAGGAATGTTCTATTTTTTTGCGTTGCATAGAAGCCTTTCACCAGTGAATATTGGAGCTCTCCTTTGCGCTGCGATGTTCTGCAGACGTCCTGGAGACGGGACCCGCGGTGGAAATAACTCCCCGCACAGTATTGGGCAGATTTATTTAATGGCAAATGTAATGACTGTGACGGATGGAAGTGCAGGAGATAATAAGGTCAGGAACTGTTGCTGCGAGGGGTTTGCTGGGGGCTCGCGAGGAGACAATCACTACACATGGATTAACCCCGGCACACGAGGATTCGGTAACAGGTCCTAATGTGCACAAACTGTTACTATGGAAACGAAAGATCCGGTCCTCGCCTTAGTAAACCGGGGGGCTTGTTTTTTTTGCGCTTTACATTCACTGCATTGTATTATTTAGTGTTGATAGATGCATCAAACGTGCCGGACACCCATCAGCAGCAGCAGGAAAGCCACCAATCTAGCATAGTGCAAGTTCATCCTCGTCCCGGACTCCACAAGGCTGTGTCAGGTGTCCGCTGTGATCTGCACCAAGACGCTACCAGGAGATCCTTTAAATCAGCAGAGACTCTGAGGATATCCTACCTCTGGGAATGGGGCCCAGAAAGTGTCGGCTCAGAATTTAGAGCCGGTCAAACTGGCGCACGACTCTCCATTCGAAGCTCTGAGTACAGCCGAACACAGCGCTCCCCTGCACTGGGAACTCCCATAGATGAGACTGGAGATAACACTGCGCTCCCCTGTACTGGGAACTCCCATAGATCAGAATGGAGAGAACACAGCGCTCCCCTGTACTGGGAACTCCCATAGATGAGAATGGAGAGAACACAGCGCTCCCCTGTAGTGGGAACTCCCATAGATGAGAATGGAAAGAACACAGCACTCCCCTGTACTGGGAACTCCGATAGAACGGAATGGAGAGGACACAGCGCTCCCCTGTACTGGGAACTCCCATAGATGAAAAATGGAGAGGAACACAGCGCTCCCTGTATGGGAACCCCCATAAAAGAGAATGGAGAGAACACAGCGCCCCCCTGTACTGGGAGACCATAGACCAGAATGGAGAGAAACACGCGCTCCGCTGTACTGGGAACTCCCATAGATGAGAATGGAGAGAACACAGCGCTCCCTGTACGGGAACTCCCATAGATGAAAAATGGAGAGAACACAGCGTCCCTGTTTTGGGGAACCCCCATAGATGAGAATGGAAAGAACACAGCACTCCCTGTATGGGAACTCCCATAGAACAGAATGGAGAGAACACAGCGCTCCCTGCACTGGGAACCCCCATAGAACAGAATGGAGAGAACACAGCGCTCCCTGTACTGGGAACCCCCATAGAACGATGGAGAGAACACAGCGCCCCCCTGTACTGGGAACTCCCATAGATGAGAATGGAGAGAAACACAGCGCTCCCTGTACTGGGACTCCCATAAAAACAAAAAGGAGAGAACACAGCGCTCCCCTGTACGGGGAAAACTCCCATAGAACAGAATGGAGGGGAACACAGCGTCCCTGTACTGGGAACCCCATAGATGAGAAGGGGAGGAACCAGCGCCCCCCTGCACTGGGAACTCCCATAGATGAGAATGGAGAGAAACACAGCGCTCACCTGTACTGGGAACTCCATAGACAGAATGGAGGAGAACACAGCACTCCCTGTACTGGGAACTCCCATAGAACAGAATGGAGAGAACACAGCGCTCCCTGTATGGGAACTCCCATAGATGAGAATGGGGGAGAACACAGCGCCCCCTGTACTGGGAATTTCCATAGAACAGAATGGAGAGAACACAGCGCTCCCCCTTGTACTGGGAGCTCCCATAGAACAGAATGGAGAGAACACAGCTCTCCCCTGGACTGGGAACTCCCATAGAACAGAATGTAGAGAACACAGAGCTCCCCTGTACTTGGAACTCCCATAGAATAGAATGGAGAGAACACAGCGTTACCCTGGACTGGGAACTCCCATAGAGGAGAATGGAGGGAACACAGTGCTCCCCTGTACTGTGAACTCCCATAGAATAGAATGGAGAGAACACAGCGCTCCCCTGTACTGGGAACTCCCATAGAACAGAATGGAGAGAACACAAGCGCTCCCTGTACCGGGAACTCCCTTTAGAACAGAATGGAGAGAACACAGCGCTCCCCTGTACTGGGAACTGTCATAGAAAGGAATGGAGAACACAGCGCTTCCCTCTACTGGGAACTCCCATAGAACAGAATGGAGAGAACACAGCGCTCCCCTATACTGGGAACTCATAGAAAAAAACAGAGAGAACACAGCGCTCCCTTGTACTAGGAACTCCCATAGAACAGAATGGAGATAACACAGCGCTCCCTGTACTGGGAACTCCAATAGAGGAGAATGGAGAGAAACGCGCTCCCTGTACTGGGAATCCCATAGAGGAAAAATGGAGGAACATAGCGCTCCCTGTACTGGGAAACTCCATAAAAGAATGGAGAGAACTTCAGCGCTCCCCTTGTACGGGGGAACTCCCATAGAAACAGAATGGAGAGAACACAGCATCCCTGCACCGGGAACCCCCATAGAACAGAATGGAAGAAAACACAGTGATCCCCTGTACGGGGAACTCCCATAGAACGGGAATGGAGAGAACACAGCGCTTCCCTGTACTGGGAATCCCATAGAACAGAATGGAGAGAACAAGCTCCCCTGCACCGGGAATCCCATAGAGCAGAATGGAGAGAAACAGCGCCCCCTTTGTACTGGGAACCCCCATAGAACAGAATGGAGAGAACACAGCGCTCCCTGTACTGGGAACTCCATAGAACAGAATGGAGAAAACAGCGCTCCCTGTATGGGAACTGCCATAGAACAGAATGGAGAGAAACAGCGCTCCCCTGTACTGGGAACTCCCATAGAACAGAATGGAGAACACAGCGCTCCCCTGTACTGGGAACTCCCATAGAACAGAATGGAGAGAACACAGTGCTTCGGTCCTATTCTAATAATGGGACCTGTGTATGAACCCTAAATGCCACAACCGGCGTACAGTAAGGTCCCCCCATGCACAATGACAGATTACGGTTAGGGGCTTAATATCCCATCCCCTTTAACAGTCTGTAACAGGGGTCTGCAACGGGTGGCTCTCCAGCTGTTGGAAAACTACAACTCCCATCATGCATTTATATAACCTATATCACTGGGCATGATGGGAGTTGTAGTTTGCCAACAGCTGGAGAGCCGATGTTGCAGACCCCTGGTCTATAAAGATAAAGATCTCCTCCTTTTCTGCTGATTTGCAAACAAAACACATTGAAGGGACCAGGAAAATACCCGCTACGTCCATCACCCCCGAAAGGAGCGGGAGCGCGGCCCCTCGGCCGCCATTGGCTGCGTCACCAGACATTAGGGCAATTAGGCGCCGCTGTAGTTAATCAGCGTCATTCCTGCCCGGCATAATTTGGAGATAGAAATTCAGCTCAGGACGGAGGCCAAACCCTGTAGACAAACCCATGATGGACTGATCATCCGGAAACCAGACGCCCGCCCCGCGCCAATTACAGAGGGAGGGACGAGGTGCACCTGCTAATCTGAGGCCATAGAGGCGAGAACAGGAGGCAGCCGCTGCGATGACGGCAGGAGCGTAACTAGAGTTCATAGGGCCCCTCCACCTAATGACAAACTAACAGCAGCGGCATAAGGAGCAATAATTATATATTGTATAAATAATACCGCCACATATCAGAGGGCCACATAGCAGGGCTGGAGGTATAAATAATACAGCCACATATCAGAGGGCCACATAGCAGGGCTGGAGGTATAAATAATACAGCCACATATCAGAGGGCCACATAGCAGGGCTGGAGGTATAAATAATACAGCCACATATCAGAGGGCCACATAGCAGGGCTGGAGGTATAAATAATACAGCCACATATAAGATGGCCACATTGACGGGCTTGAGGTATAAATAATACAGCCACATATCAGAGGGCCACATAGCAGGGCTGGAGGTATAAATAATACAGCCACATATCAGAGGGCCACATAGCAGGGCTGGAGGTATAATAATACAGCCTCATATCAGAGGGCCACATAGCAGGGCTGGAGGTATAAATAATACAGCCACATATCAGGGGCCAATAGCAGGGCTGGAGGTATAAATAATACAGCCGCATATCAGAGGGCCACATAGCAGGGCTGGAGGTATAAATAATACAGCCACATATCAAAGCTGGAGATATAAATACTACCGCCACATATCCGAGGCCCACATAGTAGAGCTGTAGATATAAATACTACCGCCACATATCAGAGGCTCACATAGTACAGCTGTAGATATAAATACTACCGCCACATATCAGAGGCTCACATAGTAGAGCTGTAGATATAAATACTACCGCCACATATCCCAGGCCCACATAGTAGAGCTGGAGATATAAATACTACTGCCACTTATCAGAGGCCCACATAGTAGGGCTAGAGATATAAATAATATCGACACATATCAGAGAAGCACATAGTAGAGCTGGAGATATAAATACTACCGCCACATATCAGAGGCCCACATAGTACCGCTGGAGATATAAATATTACTGCCACATATTCGAGGCCCACATAGTAGAGCTGGAGATATAAATACTACCGCCACATATTCGAGGCCCACATAGTAGAGCTGTAGATATAAATACTACCGCCACTTATCAGAGGCCCACATAGTAGGGCTAGAGAGATATAACTAATACCAACACATATCAGAGGCCCACATAGTAGGGCTAGAAAGATATAAATAATATGGGACACTTTATCGGGGGCCCAAACAGTGGGGCTAGGGGATAAAAAATACTTCTAAAAATTCAGGGGCCCTACATATTTACAGATGGGGATTTTAAATTTTACCACCACATTTTGAGGCCCACATAGTACGGGGAAAGATAAAAATAAAAATGCCCCATATCAGGGCCCACATATTTCAGCTGGAGTTTATAAAAAATTGCCGTAAATATTAGGGGCCCAAAACATAGTAGACCCTGGAGATAAAAATTACTTACCGCCCGATCGGGGCCCTTTTTAGCAGAGGTAGTTTTAAAAATTTCTACCCCCAAACCTTATCAGGGCCCCAAAATATTTGGGGTTTTGTGGATTTTTTTAAAAATACCAAAAAATATCGGGGGGCCCACATAGTAGGGCTAGAAAGATATAAATAATATCGACACATATAAGAGGCCCACAGTGGGGCTAGAGATAAAAAATTCTTTTTTGCCCTCCCCAGGGCCCTACATAGTACAGCTGGAGATATAAATATTACCACCACATATCAGAGGCCCACATAGTACAGCTGGAGATATAAATAATACTGCCCCATATCAGAGGCCCACATAGTACAGCTGGAGATATAAATAATGCCGTCATATATCAGAGGCCAACATAGTAGGCTGGGATATAAATCCTCCCGGGCCCACGGGATCGAGGGCCACTTAGCAAAAGCAAAAAACCCCGCTACGGGTTTCCCCTAAAAAAAGGAAAACCAATGGGGGGCCCATAAAACATTTTGAAGGTGACAGGTTTCTGATTTATTGGGGCAGATTGATCAATCCCTGTGAAAAACTCTTGGGGCGGGGTAAATTTACCCTGGGAAAAATGCGCCACAAGGATCATAGCGCTGATAGGTTTTTCCCGGTTACTTTTTTTTGGGGTCTAATTTTTCACCCCCCCTATAATTCACTTTTTTTCTTTGCCCTAATTTGGGGCCCAAAATTTCGGCAAAATTCGGGACAGGCCCCTGCCATCACAGCATCTTTTGGGCCCGGTCGTAAAAGGACAGGACCCTTAATCGCGCCCCTTGGCGGCCGTAAAAGGACGGGACCCTTCCATCACAGCACCCCTTATGGGGGGTCGTATAAGGACAGGACCCCTCATCACGCTTGAGGGTGGTTTTTAAAAGGGCCGGGACCCTTCATTACAGCATCCTATGGCGGTCGTATAAGGACAGGACCCTTCATCACAGCATTGTATGGCGGTCGTATAAGGAAAGGGGACCCCTCTCCCCAGCATGCTATGGGGGGTTCCGTAAAGGACAGGACCCTTATTCAGCTTCCTTTTGGCGGTCGTTAAAAGGGGGCCCGGGGCCCCTTCATCCCCAGCATGCTTGGCGGCTTTTTAAAAGGGGCAGGCCCCCCTTCACAGCATGCTATGGCGGGTCGTAAAAGGGGACGGGGACCCCCCATCACAGCTTTGTTTTGGCGGTCGTAAAAAGGAACAGGACCCCTCTCACAGCTTTTTTATTTTTTTTGGGGGTTTTATTTTAAAAGGGGCCCGGAAACCCCATCAACAGCAGGGCTATGGCGGCCCGTTAAGGAAGGACCCCTCATCACGCATGCTTGGGGGTTTTTTAAAGGACGGGAAAACCCCTCACCCACGCATGCTTTTTGGGGGTCGTATAAGGACAGGACCCCTCATCACAGCATGCTATGGCGGTCGTATAAGGACAGGACCCCTCATCACAGCATGCTATGGCGGTCGTATAAGGACAGGCCCCCCTCTTCACGCTTGCTTTGGCGGTCTTTTTAAAGGGACAGGACCCCTCATCACACCCTTGTTTATGGCGGTCTTTTTAAGGGGAAAGGGACCCCTCTCACAGTTTGCTATGGGGTTTGTATAAGGACAGGCCCCTTCACCCAACAGCATGCTATGGCGGCCCGTTTTAAGGACAGGACCCTTCACCCAAAAGCATGCTATGGCGGTGTTATAAGGACGGGGGGGAACCCCCCTTAATCACGGGCATGTATGGTGGTATTTTAAAAGGGGCCCGGGCCCCCTCACCGGGCAGGGCTATGGGCAGTAAAAGGGCCCCAGGCCCCTCATAAAGGGGCCTGCTTTTTGGGGGGCAGTAAAAGGGACAGGACCCCTCATCCCCCGCATGCTATGGGGGGCCAGTATAAGGAAAGGCCCCTTTTTCACGCTTTGCTATGGCGGAAAGTTTTAAAAGGGCGGGGACCCTATCACAGCTTTGCTATGGCGGCATTTAAAAGGACAGGACCCCCCCAATAAGGGAATCCTTTGGCGGCCCGTTTAAGGACGGGGCCCCCTCTCACAGATGTTTGGCGGTCGTTTTAAGGAAGGACCCCCACAACAGATTTTGGGGGTTTTTAAAAGGGAAAAGGGACCCTTCATCACGGGCATGTATGGGGGGGTCGTTTTGGGGCCCCGGCCCCCTTCACCACAGGGGCTATGGTGGTGTTTAAGGACGGAATCCTCTTTAAAACCCCAGGGTATGGGGCATTTTAAAAGGAAACAGGCCCCTCATACAGCATGCTTGGCGGCAGTTAAGGGGCCCCCTTCCGCATGCTTTGGCGGCATTTAAAAGGGGACAGGCCCCTTTTCATCCCCAGCTTGCTTTGGCGGCTTATAAGGACAGGACCCTCTTCCAGAATGCTTTTGGCGGCAGTAAAAAAGGACAGGGACCCTTCTTCCCCCCGCATGTTTTATGGCGGTCTTTTATAAGGCGGGCCCCCTCATCACAGATGCTATGGGGGGTTCGTTTAAGGCGGGGACCCTATCACAGCATGCTTTGGCGGTCGTAAAGGAAGGCCCCTTTTACAGTTGCAAAATGGCGGTGTAAAGGACAGGACCCTTCTCCCAGGGGTGCACGAAAAGTAATTTTTTACATCACGGTTTTGGGAGGTCGCGCGGGGTTTTTCCCTACAGGGAAACAGAAAAAAAAAGATAAAGAACAAAAAAAACAGGGTAACTGAAAAAAATTGGGAAAGGTTTTTTTCAAAAATTTTTTTTGGGGAAATCACAAGGGGGTTTCTTTGGGACGACGGTTTGAAGTGAAAATTTCCCCAAAATTTTTGCACAGAAGGGCTTTTTTAAATCCCCCCCCCCCCCCCCCCTCATCTTTTTCTTTTGTGAAAAATCACATTGAAAATTTTCCAGAAACCCAAAACGGGAAAGGGAAAAAAGTGGGCCCTTTTAAATTTAAAAAAGGGGGAAACTCCAACAATTTTAAAGGTGATGTTATACGGGAGGAGGCAAAATTTGTTATTGAACCCCTTTTTTAATAAACCGCACAAAGGTGTGGACAGCCCTGAACAACATTTGGGGTTGGGGTCCCCGGCCCAACCTCCGACACCCCCCAAACCCAAACGGGGGATGCCCTTTGTGGGGAAAAGGGGTTTTCATAGGTAATGGCCACCAGAAAGGCTTTGGGGGCCCTTTGGGGCCCAGCATGTTGAAAGGTCTCTTTACAGGAGCCCCTGTGGGGTGCCCGGGGGAGTACAGTCCGTTTTTACTTTTCCTTTTGTTCTATGGGATTTTCCCAGTACAGAAAAAAGCCGTTTTCCCTTTTTTCCCTGTTTATGGGAGTTCCCAGAAAGGGGAGCGCTGTGTTCCCCTTCTATTTTTGGGATTTCCCCAGTACAGGGGAGCCTGTGTTCTCTCCATTTTGTTGTAGGGGAAATTTTCCCTTTTTCGGGGGGCGCAGTTTTTTCTCTCCATTCTTTTTCTAGGGGATTTTTCCCAGTAGGGGGGCCCCCCTTGTGTTTTTCCCCTCTGTTTAGGGGAAATTTCCCATTTACAGGGGGGGGGTGCTGTGTTTCCCCATTCTGTTTTTTAAGATTTCCCCCATACGGGGGAGCGCTGTGTTTCTCCATTCTGTTTTTTGGGGGTTTCCCCAGTACGGGGGGAGCGTGTGTTCTCCCCCATTTGTTTTTGGGGGTTTTCCCCAGTACAGGGGAGCGCTGTGTTCCCTCCATTCTGTTCTATGGGAGTTCCCAGTACAGGGGAGCGCTGTCTTCTCTCTATTCTATTCTATGGAAGCTCCCAGTACAGGGGAGCGCTGTGTTCTCCATTCTGTGCTATGGGAGTTCCCAGTACAGGGGAGTGCTGTGTTCTCCATTCTGCTCTATGGGAGTTCCCAGTACAGGGAAGCGCTGAGTTCTCTCCATTCTATTCTATGAGAGTTCCCAGTACAGGGGAGCGCTGTGTTCTCCATTCTGTGCTATGGGAGTTCCCAGTACAGGGGAGCGCTGTGTTCTCTCCATTCTGTTCTATGGGAGTTCCCAGTACAGGGGAGCACTGTGTTCTCTCCATTCTGTTCTATGTGAGTTCCCAGTACAGGGCGCGGTGTGTTCTCTCCATTCTGTTCTATGGGAGTTCCCAGTACAGGGGAGCGTTGTGTTCTCTCCATTCTGTTCTATGGGAGTTCCCAGTACAGGGGAGCATTGTGTTCTCTCCATTCTGTTCTATGGGAGTTCCCAGTACAGGGGAGCACTGTGTTCTTCATTCTGTTCTATGAGAGTTCCCAGTACAGGGAAGCACTGTGTTCTCTCCATTCTGTTCTATGGGGGTTCCCAGTACAGGGGAGCGCTGTGTTCTCTCCATTCTGTTCTTTGGGAGTTATCAGTAAAGGGGAGTGCTGTGTTCTCTCCATTCTCCTCTATGTGAGTTCCCAGTACAGGGGAGCGCTGTGTTCTCTCCATTCTCCTCTATGGAAGGTCCCAGTACAGGGGAGCTGTACTGAATGGATCTCCATTCTGAGACGACAATTCACGAGGACACCCCCCCCTTGGTGGGAACAACATTTAAAAAAAACACAATAAGGGTTTCCATGAAGGTGGGGGCTACTTCTTAATAAGCTGAATAGCTTCCATACCTTACCCATCCGTATATCATAGGCCGTCACCGCTGGAGACAAACCGCCGCATATAAACACATTCGGATCACGCGGGTGAAACCGGACGGCGCGGATTTTGCATTCGTGCTTTGCAGCGAACAGGTCCTTCCCTTAAAAAAAAAAAAAAAAGTCTCAATGACTGATTAACTTACACAACTTGTTTAGTAACAAAAAAAAACTACACGTGTAAATTTAGGTTCAGTTTTTTCTCTCTTTTCTAATTAAGAGCAAATTGCACTCGTTCCCTTGTTTTCAATTGCACAGCGCTAAACGAAACGTGTGAACGGACTCGCTTAATTTCCCTATGGAAAATAACACAGATATTAAAGAAGAGGGGAGGAGGGGGGGTGCCGTTACCATGCCAACACGGTGTGAGATATAATTATGTATGGAATTATGAACACGACTCAGTAGTTTTATACAAAAAGTTTATTAACAAAACCGTTGGCAAAGAGTCTGACAGCCGAGGAAGACTGCGCCGTATGAAACGCGCCGCACCCTCTAATTCAAGGAGGCTTTGGAGCCTAATTACAGCTTGTGTTCCTGGTGACACGTTCCGATGTCATAAACCCTCCCAGCAACTCTTCCCCGCTATGGTTTCGACTATGGCCGCCGCACCATCGGCAGCAAGTGGGGAAGAGGTGCCCAGAAAACATAAAAAACCAGGGCTGTGGAGTCAGGGTCGCTGGCTATTTTGCAGGAGTCGTCATAAAATGGCCCGACTCCGACTCCCAAAATATAGAATAAGTTGGTCCAGTTAGTTCGATGCAAAGAGCAAGAGGAATTGGGTCCGGCCAGTGCTACTGCTCCATATCTTCAGCCTCATCACACGAGGAGTGTAATTGATGACATGGAGCAGGCAAAGCGCTGCCCCAGGGGAAAAGATTCTGCTCCAGGGCAAACAGATTTCAGTAACATTTTTCACTGGGTTTTCAAAGAAGTAGAATTAACCATTCATCAAAACTGACTGTGGCTGAGGCAATTCCTTTATACCCTGACATTGTTAGAGATGTTGCCCCTGTGGTCACCGCTTTGCCCCCAACCCAAGTTAGTGTAGAGAGGCCGTTCTCTAGCCTGGAAATAATGAGATCAGATGTGAGGTCATGTATGCAGGATCTGATGGAGGCGATACTATTTCTCAGAACAAATTCAGAGACTCCCCAAATGTTCCTGCAGGTTTTGCATATTTACAATTTTTTGTGTTCTAAAGTAAGTCCAATAAATATATTTTACACCGACAAGCAAAAGTGTAACAATGTTTTTGACTTTCAGGCTCCATATCTCACCATCCACTACAGCTTTGTACATGAGGCTACTGTAATTTTATAGTCATCTTACCAATCTTATACATAAATTTGACTTGCAAATGTTTAGCATCTGCTCAGTTCTGCGGATTCTTTCCTGTAACTGCACTGTTACTGTTTTGCTCCTAAAAATCAAAATGTTAATTTGTATTATTTTGTTAGTATTTGGGAAATTCCCCTTTGGTTTTCAGCTCTGCCTGAATCCTTCTGGGCTCTGGATCAGAATCAAGCAGGTCTTGACCAAAATCTGATCTCAGGTCTCTTCCACACATTCCCAATGTTGGTGCAGACTGGACTTGGAAACAAATACAGCTTTTTCTTCAACTCTACCCACAAGTGTTCAAAAGATCAAAACAGTGTTACCCTTTTGCTTGTCAGTGTCTGTTCTACCTAAATAGCTTGATTATTGTATCATAAGGTGATAAACAGCCGGATGTGACCATTTTACTACAGTAAAATTATCACTTAAACATGCGCCGTGTATGAGGGAGTCACGAGCCGGAGTCAGGAGTTGGAGGTTTGGGAAATTGATGAGTCGGGGTTTTAGCTTGCCGACTCCAAAGCCCTGGAAAAAAAAACACTGGACATGCAAGGGCCAAGAATATTTTAAGGCTTGCAGCTCAGTTTAGCTCCAGATTGTTACTTGCTGCGACTTCCTGCTGGGAGAGGTAAGAGAGAGCTACTTCTTACTTAGTCTGGACACAGATCTTGTTCACACAAGAGACAATTGCAGTGTTAAATATTGGCAGTACAAAAAATAAATACATTTTAAAAAATCACTAGTTTTTCATGTGGCCGACATCACCCTTCAGAGGCCTGTTGTATATACAGTTGCAGGAAAAAGTAAGTGAACCCAAGGTCATAGGTCTCAATGATTGCTAGGATTTTATCCTTGTCGTTTTCCCCATGCGCATCTTTGTATCGCGTTGGGAGAAACAGTGCGAACGTTTCCACTTCTTTCCCACAGCATTAGTTGACAGGCATCAGGGGAAAACCCAAAAAAATAAATAACGGTGGCCGGCTTAGGAGCCAGCCATGAGCCGCTTTCAGAGAACGTGGAGATGGTTGCACTTGCACTGCTCTTCCCCGATTACTTCTATGGGAGTTCATGGAGCTATATTCCAAAATCCCATAGAAATTAATGGGGAGAACTGCACAGACGCAGCCTTTTTGTAGTTGTCGGAGGCTGGTTCATAGAAAGAAGATGGCTGCACTCGTGCAGGTCTCCTCCGTTAACTTCTATGCGAGTTTGCTCGGATATATTCGGAACTCCCATAGAAGTGAATGGGGAAAAACCACCCATACACAGCCATCGGCCCATTCTCTATGGCCGGCTCATAGCTCCTCACAAGCCGGCGTCAATCAGGGAAATGGCAGCCATTTCCCGGTTCTTAAAGGCCGGCTCATAGCGAACCATAAGAACCTTTCCGAGAATGTGGAGATGGTTGCACTTGATCAGCTCTCCATTTATTTCTAAGGAAGTTTGCTTGGCCAATATTCAGAAGTTTCATAGATGTGAATGGGGAAAAGCACTCATGCGCAGCCATCTCCGTATTCCCTGAGGCCGGCTCATTGCTATAAGGCAGCCTCAGGGAATCGGGAGATGGCTGCACTTGTGCAGCTCTCCCTCATTCATTTCTATTGGATTTCACCTGGCTATATTCAAAACTCTCATAGAAATGAATGGGGAGAACTCTGCAGACATACCCGGTTCTTAAAGGTCGGCCCATAGCCAGCCATGAGCTGGTTTCATAGTACATGGAGATGGCTGTACTTGCTCAGCTCTTTCCCAAATTCCTCTAGGGATTTTATCGAACCCCTTTCCCCAAAATCCCATAGAAATGAATGGGGAGAACTGTGCAGGTTCAGCCACTCGCAGGTCAGACCGGGTCATAGAAGAAGGCGGCGTACTTTTTCAGTCCCTCGTTTAAATTCTAGGGGGTCTGCTTGGCCTTTCGGAACTCCCTAGAGCGAAAGGGGGAAAACCACCCATTTCACTATCTTTTTTCCCTGTGGCCCGCCATAACCACCACAAGCCGTCCTCAAACAGGGAAATGGCAGCCTTTCCCCTTCTTTTTTTTTTTTTTTTTTTTAATTGACAATTTTATTGATTTTTTTTTAAAATTTTTGGGACAAAACATTAAAACAACGGGGGTTTAAAATTTACACCTAGAAAAATTTGTACACTATAAGGCATGTTTAATCAGGCGTTGACATATGCAAATCAAACCAAAACAAAATAAATTGGGCTGTGAAATAGCAAGGCTTACATGGACTCATTAAGTCATAGTCAAAGACTTCACCTCATCAAAAAGAAACAGCATAAAAAAAATAGCGAGGACATGAAACAAAAGGGGGTAAGGGGGAGTGGGGGGGGGGGGGTGGAAAAAGGGGAAGGGGTTTTGGTCAAGAGGGCCAACAAGCTGGGCATGTCCCAGCACCAGATTTTTATCAAAAAAAATCCAAATTTTTCATGGAGCAGGGCATTTAAAAAACTCCCTTCGCCGTTTTCGTGACCTCTGACAGAGATCCCCCCTTTCTTGGGGGGCCGGTGTCTCCGTTCTAAAAGTAGGCCCATAGCCACCATTGAGGATGTGTTCATCAGTACATGGAGATGGCTGTACTTGCTCAGACCTTACCCCATTACCTCTATGGAGAGGTTCATCGAGACATATTCCAAAATCCTAAAAATATATGTGCGAAACTGTGCATGGTTCGCCATACTCGAGTGTCGGAGACCGGATCATAGTAAGATGGCGGCTGTACTTGTGCAGATCTCCTCTGTTTAATTCTATGGGAGTCTGATTGGCCATATTTGGAGGACCTCCAGAGGTGAATGGGGAAAACCACCCATATGCAGCTATCGACTTTTTCCCTGTGGCCCGCTCATAACTCGCCACAAGCCGTCTCCTCAAACAGGGAAATGGCAGCCATTTCCCAGTTCTTAAAGGCCAGCTCATAGATCGCTACAAGGCGGCCTCAGGGAACTGAGAGATGGCTGCACTTGTGCAACTCTCCCCCACACATTTCTATTGGAATTGACCTGGCTATATTCAGAACTCCCATAGAAATGAATGGGGAGAACTGTGCTGACATTTCCTGGTTCTTAAAGGCCGGCTCATACACCGTCATTGAGCCGCTTTCAGAGAACGTGGAGATGGCTGTACTTACACAGCTCTTCCCCAATTACCTCTATGGGAGTTCATGGAGCTATATTCCAAAATCCCATAGAAATGACTGGGGAGAACTGCCATCTCCATGTTCTCTGCGGACAGCTTGTAGTATGCTACGAACTTGCCTCACAAAAGTAGTTTACAAGATGGGAAAACCTCTTTAAAAAGATCAGGATTCATCCCAAATCTCCAAATTTTCCACTTTTCAACTATTCTTCACCTGCCACAAGTTTTTCTCTATTTTTTACGTTAGCAATCCCTTTAAAGGGGTTTTGCCACTAAGGGACTTGCTTTCCTCTTATCTGGCTCAGGAAAAAATATAAACAAATCATGAACGCTGCAGAGGGGAGAGGGAGCGGGCTGAGCAGTGAGGAGCACAGAGGGAGAAGTAAGGGAGCGTCTGCAATGTTCACTCAAATAATAACATTACAACCAGTGGACTGTCTATACAGCCTAAAGCCTCATACACTGCACTTTCTCCACAGCCCCTTGGAAAGCTCATTCATGTTCCCTGTCCTCAGATAGGAAGTGCAAACACTTGGATCCAACCTCACCCACCTACCATGAAAATATTTTTGGAAAAACTATCCCATATCTTCCGCATGGATGGGTAGAAACAGCGACGCAAAAAGAACAGAGAGCACAACACTTTTTTCAGATGTGGACGAACTTTATTAAACTCCTCCCTGCACATATTCAAACGAAAATTAAAGACTGCTTTAAATTTACAACATGGTACTTGGTGAATAATCCCTTGAATCTAATGCCTTAAACAAATGGGGTGAGGTCCTATGGGTACTGGTTCCTTTGGAAAGCGGTGGATTCCCCTCCCCATCTCCCCTGTCTGTCTCTCCATTCCCTCCTGTTTCTCTTTTCCCACCCCACTTTTCCTCCCCATGTTGTATGTTTTCCAGTTAATGTTCTATATCGCTTCACTTGTTAATAGTATAAAACAAGCTAATGAAGCAGGAGTGACCCTAAAGAAGCAGGCGATATGAGCCTACAAGGACTGAGAATAGTTTCATTTCTGTGAGACCTATGGGAGCAGTACTGATATGACGTACCCATCAAAGAGCCTCCTGTTTCTCAAGGAACATGCTAATATTTCTGTTAGAATGCTTAGTTGGGATTCTTCCTTTATATATATACTAATGTATGATGATCTAACATGGCTTTCAAGCTATGTTTGTGTTAAAAATTATTGTTACTACTTTTAATAAAAACACAGTAAAAAAAAAAAAAAAAAAGAAGTGCAAACACGCAAGTGCGGCCAGATCAGCTCCTCTGGTCGTGTAATGTAAACTTTCAGGTAACTAAGGGGGATTGAGAAATGCTGCAGCTCTCACAGGCTTCACTTTTCATAATCACATATATTTAGAAAAAAGTGATTAAATACCCATTTTGGAGGTTCCCACGTCAACATTACATGGTGGCAAAACCCCTTTAAGCCAATGATGCAATTACTGCCCAACGCCATGAACTGAACGCTACTCAGCTGCCGACATAAATATTACTGGCGGAGCTGCCACACGTTTTGATGTCCTACCATGTTTCCAAACCCAACATTACAGTGACACAGAAAGTGACAAATTGTACCTGACACAGTAATTACATTACTGCTGTTGCTACGCAGTAAAGCGAGGCGTTGACACGGGAAAGGGAATTGTGTGCAAAATCTGATGAGATCACATCCAACCAGAAATCACAGGAACGCTGCAGCGTTAAAAGCCTCCATGTTAAATGCAAAGCGCGATGAATTCTAAAGTAATCAGAGACCATAAACCAACACTACAAACATGTCCTCCCCGTTCCATCATACACTGGGAGACAACCCCCTTAAAGGGGTTTTCTAAGACCCCCCCAAAAAAACACGCCCTACCACCTTGCACTGTGCTTAAAGGGGATGTATCGCTTCATCAGTTCGGCTGTTTTCTTGAAGCTTGATTCTGTCAGTTCCTGAAATCCAGGGGCGTTTCTTCCCCTCCCAGGGGTGTTTCTTAAAGGGGTTGTATCATTTCATTAAAGAGAGTCTGTCAAATGAGTTTTGCCCCCCCTTGCTGAGGACAGCACAAGCTAGTTTCAGACCTGCTGTTTCCAGCGCTGTGTCCCTTATTCTGTAAGATGCTGGCGTTTTTGTGTATTTAAAGCTCAAATCTGCAGTTTTCAGCCAGAAGAGTCATTCGAAGAGTCCTTCAGAGTGTCAGTTTTGTTCAAACCCCGCCCACCTGAGGCAAGCCCCGCCCATCTTAACTGACAAACCTATTACTTTGAATAGGTAGAAACATGTGCATAACTGTCAGTGGGCGGAGCTAGCCTTTGGTGGGCGGGGCTAACACCTGCTCATGAATAAGATTTGAGGGGTAAATGATCTAAAGTAATAGGTTACTCAGTTGAGGTGGGCGGGGTTTGAAATAAACTGACTCTCCGAAGGACTCTTGGAAAGACTCTTCTGGCTGAAAACTGCAGATTTAAGCATTAAATACACAAAAACTCCAGCATCTTACAGAATAAGGGAGCTTGTGCTGTCCTCAGCAAGGGGGGCATAATCTATGTGACAGGTTCCCTTTAAATGGTCTTCAAAATAACGGGACAGTGAAAACAAGCAACTTTGCAATTGGATGTCATTAGCAAAGCTGTCTTGTATTCACAGTTTCCCTTATCTTCTGATCTCCAGTGCTGGTCGGATCCCTCCTCCTTGCATTTCACTAGCTGAGAGCTCATTTACATTCTGTCAGGCCCCCCCGGTCGGCCGTATTCACGGAGCTTGCATTCCTGCCTCTCACTCAAAGTAAGGGAGCGGCACATTTTCACTCTGCACAGCCAGAAGAAACAGAATAACACTGCAGGGCTTCTACAATCAGGAAACAGCACAATTCTGTCGATCCCTGCCTCTCCGGCATAGAAGGGAGATCTGTGCTGTTCATAGAAAGCTGGATTCAACTGTAACAAATCTCCAGCTGTGAGAGGAGAAGAGATCAGTGCTCAGTCTAGATTGAATGCAGCCTGTGGTATGTATACAGCTCTTACAAAATAAGACTGATGGGGAGAGACACAGTGACATGTGGATTTAGAGATGGGGCGGGGGTTCTCGGGAGCCAGCATGAACAGTGAAGGGGGGGGGATGATGTCACCCAGCTGGGAGGGGTAGAAACGCCCCTGCATTTCTAGAGTTGAGAAGCTGAGAGCAGTATGAATCAGCCAAACTAAAGAAGCGATACTTCCCCTTTAACTGAAGGGGGATGACACATCCCCCCCTTTACTGTTCATGCTCGCTCCCGAGTCATTGTGTCCCCCCCCCTGATTCCACATGTCACTGTCCTCTCCCTATACAGTCTTATTTTGTAAGAGCTGTTTACATACCACAGGCTGCATTCAGTCTAGACAGTCTTCATGAACTCAGAGCACTGACCTCTTCTCCTCTCACAGCTGGAGGTTTTTTACAGTTGAATCCAGTCTTCTATGAACTCATCCAAAGCACAGATCCGTCTGGGAGCATTAAGCACCGAGGTCACAATTCTGCTGTTTTCTGATTGTAGAAGCAGCTGCAGTGTCACTGAGGAGCAGCTAGCTGTATAGAGTGAAATTGTTGCTGGTCCCTTAGAGGCAGGATCATTAGGCACCGAGGCAAAAGTCTGCTGTTTTCTGATTGTAAAAGCAGTTGCAGTGTCACTGAGGAGCTGGTGGCTGTATAGAGTGAAATGTTGCCGGCCTCTTATTCTGACAGAGAGGCAGGAATGCTCACTCCCGTGAATACGACCGGGGGCCAGACAGAATATAAATGAGTAAAGCCGTCAGCCAATGAAATGCAAGGAGGTGGAATCCGACCGGCGCTGGGGAACAGTGTTTACAGAAAACAAAGATAAGGGGGACAGTGAAAACAAGACAGCTTTGCTAATGACATCCAATTGCAAAGTTACTTGTTTTCACTGTCCCCTTATTCTGAAGACCATTTAATGAAATGATAAAACTCCTTTAAAACAAAAGATCAACCCATACTTGGCTCTCCCATCATCACCATTCCAGCACTGCCAGAGCTCCAGTGTTCCCCACCACCACCCTTGGTCCCTCACTGATGACATCACATGATGCTGCAACCAATCACTGACCTCAGTGGTCACATGCTGTATGAAGAGGAGGCAAGGTCGTACCCACTGACCTGTTTCTACATCTGTTAAATGCAGGAAGGAATCAAATCCGCCGGTGAGGATGTTCCTGCCGCAGAGCGACCACTGCGCATCACGTACTGCAGCCCGGTGACACGAGATCGTACGCAGAGATTTACCGGAGTCAACAGCGTCCCACACCTGGAAAAAAAATCATTTACTTTTATACATCGCCAACACATGCTGGAGTGTTGTACTGAGACTGTGATCACCAGTATTATAATACTGCCCCCTATGTACAAGAATATAACTACTATAATACTGCCCCCGTGTACATTAATATAACTACTATAATACTGCCCCCTATGTACAGAAATATAACTACTATAATACTGCCCCCCTGTGTACAAGAATATAACTACTATAATAATGCCCCTATGTACAAGATTTTAACTACTATAATACTGCCAACTATGTACAAGATTATAACTACTATAATACTGCCCCCTATGTACTAGATTATAACTACTATAATACTGCCCCCTATGTACAAGATTATAACTACTATAATACTGCCCCTATGTACAAGAATATTATAACTACTATAATACTAGCCCCTTATGTTAAAATGAATATACAAGAATATAACTACTATAATACTGCCCCCTATGTACAAGATTATAACTACTATAATACTGCCCCCTATGTACAAGATAGTAGTTATAATTCCTCATGTACATAGACATATTAATATTATATTAATACTGCTCCCTATGTACAAGAATATAACTACTATAATACTGCCCCTATATACAAGAAGTATAACTACTATACATAGTGCCCCTATGTACAAGTATATAACTACTTAATACTGCCCTATGTACAAGAATATAAACTACTATAATACTGCCCCCTTTGTACAAGAATATTATCTATATAATATGCCCCTATGTACAAGAATATAACTACTATAATACGCCCCCTATGTACAAGAATATAACTACTATAATACTGCTCCCCTTGTACAAGAATATAACGACTATAATATGCCCTATGTACAAGAATATAAACTACTATAATACCAGCCCCTATGTACAAGAATATAACTACTATAATACTGCTCCAATTTACAAAAATAGATATAATAACTACTATAATACTGCTCCTATGTACAAGAATATAACTACTATAATACTGCCCCCTATGTACAAGAATATAACTACTATAATACTGCTCCTATGTACAATAATATAACTACTATAATACTGCCCCCTATGTACAAGAATATAACTACTATAATACTGCCCCCTATGTACAAGAATATAACTACTATAATACTGCTCCTATGTACAAGAATATAACTACTATAATACTGCTCCTATGTACAAGAAAATAACTACTATAATACTGCCTCCTATGTACAATAATATAACTACTATAATACTGCTCCTATGTACAAGAATATAACTACTATAATGCTACCCCCTATGTACAAGAATATAACTACTATAATACTGCCCCTATGTACAAGAATATAACTACTATAATACTGCCCCCCTATGTACAAGAATATAACTACTATAATACTGCCCCTATGTACAAGAATATAACTACTATAATACTGCGCAGCGAGTTTTGATGAGCTGCAGATTTTGTCTTGTACACACGGGGGTGGCGGCTGTACGTGCGGCGGCCGCTCTTGCGTGACATAAATAATGTAAACCCTCGTTCGGTTTCTCCGGCTCTGTGAAGTGCGGAGTGTTCTGCGAGACAATAAAAATCCCTAACAGAGCTAAATTAAATTATAAGGCGCAGCGCTCGGAGAGGACGCTGCCGGAATATCAACGCTCCGGCTTCCTCCAAGCAGAGGGATAAAGCGCGTGGTCCGGCCCGCCGAGCCGTGACAGCTTGACAGCTTTGTGAACTATTTTTACCCCACATCAAAAGCGAATGAAACACAGAAGGATTCTGCAAATTGCCGTCGGCTCTGAAGCCTTGTAGCAGCAGGTGACGGCTCCTTTGTACATATGGGATCAAATCCACGCAAAGCATTATGGGCAGCGCAGTCCGGGACGCCTCGCTTCACACATCATTCCTCGCGTCAAATCTTCTTCGGTTGTCAAAAACTGTGGGAAAGATTTTACTTCTATTGTGCCGGTCGTCATTTATACTCCAGTCGCATCCAGAGCTGCATTCAAACTTCTGCTGGATTTCTATTAGCAGAGAACTTCAAATTTCGCTGTCGCTCCTAAAGCCTCCGTGTCTGCACCGACAATGCTCTGCTGCAGCGCCTGGTAGGAGGTCTACAGCTATCGATCAGAGAGGGGAATTTGCCATGAAGTCATTTCATTCCCAATTTGTCCTCCTTCAGCTTTCAGTGCGCTCAAAAGGGGGTGTGTTTGATTTGTTTGAATTGTATGACACGTCACCCAGCAGGCTTGACATCTCCAGCTTTCACACTGGTGCGCATCGCTCAGTCAAAGAAAGGTCTGTGTTATAGTCAAGAGCTGGCGGATGCAGCACTAAAATGTAGCGAGTGGTTAGCATTCTAGCCTTTAGCATTAGGGGTCCTAGGTTAAAATCCCTGCAGGAACCAAACATGTGTTGTTTTTGTTGTCTTAGTACCCAAACCTGATTGAGAATTATATGCACGGTTTCACTAATTACTAAGGAGTGCAGAGAACAGGAGTAGAATGACAGAACCTGGGGTTCAACGCTTTCTCAGCAGTGAGTGTGTGTGATTACTAAGGAGTGCAGAGAACAGGAGTTTTATGACAGCACCTGGGGCTAAACACTCGCTCAGCAGTGAGTATGTGTGATTACTAAGGAGTACAGAGAACAGGAGTATTATGACAGCACCTGGGGCTAAAACACTTGCTCAGCAGTGAGTGTGTGTGATTACTAAGGAGTACAGAGAAAAGGAGTAAAATGACAGCCCCTGGGGCTAAACACTCGTCAGCGTGGTATGTGTGTTTTACTAAGGAGTACAGAGAACAGGAGTATTATGACAGCACCTGGGGCTAAACACTTGCTCAGCAGTGAGTGTGTGTGATTACTAAGGAGTACAGAGAACAGGAGTATAATGACAGCACCTGGGGCTAAACACTCGCTCAGCAGTGAGTATGTGTGATTACTAAGGAGTACAGAGAACAGGAGTAGAATGACAGCACCTGGGATTGAGCACTCGCTCAGCAGTGAGTGTGTGTGATTACTAAGAAGTACAGAGTACAGGAGTAGAATGACAGCACCTGCGGTAGGACACGATTAGCAGTGAGTGTGTGTGATTACTAAGGAGTACAGAGGACGGGGTAAAATGACAACACCTGGGATTGGACACTTGCTCAGCAGTGAGTATGTGTGATTACTAAGCAGCACAGAGGACAGGAGTAGAATGACAGCACCTGGAGTTGAACACTTGCTCAGCAGTGAGTGTGAGTGATTGCTAGGCAGGGAATAGACTGATAGTAGCTGCCTGAGAGTAGAGGTGATGTCTGAGCATGTGTGGCCAGGGCTGAGGAGATCTCATCACTGGTCGTATTCCCTGGATATGCCCTGTACACTATGGATCACTAAGGGAGCAGCTTAAACAAAAATGGAGCAGAATTTTTAATAATGATGAACATGTTTAATTTTTAACGTATTTAATTTGCAAGCTTCACACATCAATTTTACTTCGTGGTAAAACCCCTTAATTTTTTAAAAAGAATTGTGGGGAAAAAATTATCTTGAAATTCGATTGGTTATTTACAACAATGGCGGTAGGTTTATTTAAAAGACAGTGTTAAAAGGGTTTTACCACAAAGTAAAACGGAGATGGGAAGCTTGAAAATTAAACATTTTCAACATTCATCACTATTAAAAAATTCTGCACCATTTTTCTTTTCCCTGCCCATTTTGTGATCCATAGTGTACGGCTAGTTTCCATGGGATCCGACCAGTGACTAGAGCTCCTCAGTCCTGGTCGCACATGCTCAGATCTCACTTCTCCTCTCAGGCAACTACTGTTAGTCTCTTCCCTGCTTAGTAATCACATACACTCACTGCTGAGCGACTGTTCAATCCCAGGTGCTGTCATTCTAATCCGGTCCTCTGTACTCCTTAGTAATCACACACACTCACTGCAGAGCGAGTATTCAACCCCAGGTGCTGTCATTCTACTCAGGGCCTCTGTACTCCTTAGTAATCACACATTCACTGCTGAGCGAGTGTTCAACCCCAGGTGCTGTCATTCTACTCCTGTTCTCTGTACTCCTTAGTAAGCACACACACTCACTGCAGAGCGAGTGTTCAACCCCAGGTGCTGTCATTCTACTCAGGCTTCTCTGTACTCCTTAGTAATCACACACACTCACTGCGAGCGAAGTGTTCAACCCCAGGTGCTGTCATTCTATCCCGTCCTCTGTACTCCTTAGTATTCACTCACACTCACTGCATGAGTAGTGTCAAACCCCAGGTGCTGTCATTCTACTCCCGTCCTCTGCTACTCCTTAGTAATCAAACACATCACTGATAGCGAGTGTTCATCTCTATTGGTTGGTCTTATACTCTTTTCTCTTACCTTAGTAAAACACAACTCACTTGCTGATGCGAGTATCTAACCAGGTCGCTGTCATTCTATCCTGTCCTTCTACTCCTTAGTAATCACTCACTCACACCCTACTGAGCGAGTTTTCAACCCCAGGTGCTGTCATTCTACTCCTGTCCTCTATACTCCTTAGTAATCACACACACTCACTGCAGAGCGAGTATTCAACCCCAGGTGCTGTCATTCTACTCCTGTCCTCTGTACTCCTTAGTAATCACTCACACTCACTGCTGAGTATATAAACCCCCTGGTGCTGTCATCGTACTCCTGTCCTCTCTACTCCTTAGTAATCATTCAAACAGTGCAGATAAGTTATCATCATGCTCATTGTTTTTTTGGTCTTATTATTGACATTTTTTTTTACCACAAAAAAACAAGGGGGGGGGGGAGAAATCAATATTTGATCTCTGCAATGGTTTGAACCTGGGACCCCTATTCTGAAAGGCTGAAGTGCTAACCACTCAGCTACACTCGAATCAAGCCCTTTAATGAAAAGAATTTGTTTGAGTGACACATGGAGGGGAAACGGCTGGTGGTCAACCGCGGGTTCATGGCTGCAGTTTTAAAAATCACACCCCTCTCTTTTGATCACACTGAAAGCTGAGAGAATAGCAGGACATGAAATGCCTTTGTGGTAAAACCCCTTTTAAAGAAGCTTCTCTGTGGGAGACCAGCTAAGGGCTTTTGGTTGCTATAGGCATAAAAGACAGTGTTTACAATGAGACCCCATAAGAGTTCAAAGCAACCATAGCTCAGCTTTGACTTCTCACACTGCTCTGGAAAAACCAAAGTCAGAGAGGAGAGCTATAGGGTCCACGACCCCAAGCACGGGCGACTAATGCCCCCCTACTGGGCTCTGAAATTTCCGTCATGGCGTCCGTCACTTAAAGGCGAAAAACAGCGCTGCAGGCGTCTGTCATCAAATGTCAGGGGTGAGGAAGCTCTGCATAAGAGGGTACGGGCCCCCCTACCACAGACCCTCAATTAAATAATCTTTAAAAAGGGTTTTGCCAAGAAGGATTTCCTCAGCTAACGGGCTAAAACGGGAGTCTTGAAAAAAGGGCGCGGTGTTTCTGGTTTAAAAAAAAAGTCCTCCTCGGGAATTCATCGCCCCACCTCCCATGCACTTTCCTATACCTCTCTGTAGTTGAGCAAACTTGGTTTTGGGTAATCACAGAGATAAAAATTGTGCACAAGCTTTGGGTTTTTTTTTCCCACTTATTGTCGGGAAGGAAGTTTAGACGGGGCAGGCAGGTTTTTTTCATTCCTTCACAAGCTGATGGACTCCGGGAGGAAGGGGGGCTGAGCATGAGCGTTTTGATTTTTAATCAATAATACATTACAACCAAGGTTCTTTAACGGGGAACAGGATAATTTTTTTCCCCCGCCCCTTTAAACTCAAGGGGGGGAGGGGGGGGGAAGAAGCTGACAGGGGCGTTTTGCATCTTTAGTGAAAAAACATTTCAAACCCGTGGGGTTCTTATAGAGGAGACAGAGACTTTTTTTCCCCAGTCCCCTTTTAAAATCGTTCATGTTTCCCTGCCATCAGTAAGAAGGGCAAACCACCAAAGGACCGATCAGTCCTGGGGTGTCTAATGTAAAATGTCAGGAAAAAAGGGGATCTAAATTTTGTGAAGTCTCACAGGCTTCCTTTTTTTTTTTAATGACATATATTTAGAAAAGTGATTAAATACCAAATTATGTCAACATTACATTGTGGCAAAACCCTTTTAAAATAGACCATCAAGCCCTAATGATGGTTTCCACTTTTCTGCAGCCAATGACCACAGTGCATAGAGCACAAGAAAAACTACAACGTGGAAACCATCAACAAGCAGGCGAACTGCTGCTGCTGCTAAAGACTAAAACAAGAAACTGAGCAAAGTGAAGATAAAACCCAAAAGGCGGCAGATTGTGCGTCTGCAGAACATGGAGGTCCAGATCGCCTATAACCAAGAAAAACAGTAAAAAAAAAAAAAAAAAATCAATTTCTATAAAACCAAAAAGACACGCGGCGCCTCACTCCGGAAAGTTAGAAACTCGGCAAAACTTTAATGGGAAGAAGTAGATGTCACTAGTAAAAAAAAAAACAACCTAAAAATATGTCTGGACCCTGGAAATAAATATGCCAAACCGAGCCGGCCTGAATGAGAAAATGCGGGAAGGTCTTTTTTCTAAATTTGGTTATTAAATTAGGGCGGGTGCCCCGTTGGTTCCGTGAAGGGCAATATTGGAAAAGAGAGAACATTGCCATCCAGCGCCTGTGTAATAAAGAGCGCGGCGGGAACAAAAAGAAAAACAGAAGAAAAAAAAATAATTAAAAAAAATAATAAAAGCTTGTAGAGGAAAGTAGTGGAAGAAAAGACAACAGGAAAAGTAAAAAAATAATACATTCATAATAAAAAATAATAATAATAACCTGCAGAGGTATCTAGTGGAAGGAAAGACAACAGCAAAAGTAAAAAAAATAATACATTCATAATAAAAAAAATAAAAATAATAATAATAATTATAATAATAATAATAATAATAATAATAGCAGCTTGCAGAGGTATCTAGTGGAACAGAAGCCAACAGGAAAAGAGAAAATACATTATTAATAATAAATACACATTATTATTATTAGTAATAATAATAACCTGCAGAGGAAACTAGTGGAAGAAAAGACAACAGGAAAAATACAGTGATAATAAACAAAATAATTAAATAAAAATAATAATAATTATTATTATAAAATAAAACATAATAATAAAAAAAAAACCTGCAGAGGTATCTAGTGGAAGAGAAGCCAACAGGAAAAGTAGAAAAAAACTACATAAAATAGTATTAATAAAAAATAATAAAACAACAACAATAATAATAATAAAAATAATAATACTAATAATAATTATCTGCAGAGGTATCTAGTGGAAGAAAAGCCAAGACAGGAAAAGTAAAAAAATACATTCATAATAAAAAAAAATAATAATAGCTTGCAGAGGTATCTAGTGAAACAGGAGCCAACAGGAAAAGAAAAAAAAAAATACAAAAAAAAATAATAAAAAAAATAATAATATAGACATTTAGAAATTAATAATAATAATAATAATATAAAATAATAAACAATAATAATAATAACCTGCAGAGGAAACTAGTGGAAGAAAAGACAACAGGAAAAATACAGTGATAATAAACAAAATAATTAAATAAAAATAATTATTATTATTATAAAATAAAACATAATAAAAAAAAAAAAAACCTGCAGAGGCGTCTAGTGGAAGAAAGCCGGGGGGAAAAAAAAAGGGGGAAAAAAAAAACCAATAATATAATAATAATAATAATAATAATAAAAGCGTCCTGTTCTCCCCTTCTCTTCTGTCTTTGTTTTATCTGAGAACAGGGAGTCACCACGGGTCGGGTCTGGTCGGCACACAGGACTCTTGAGAACAGAGGGTGTTATCTCTAACAAAGGAGTAATTACTTCTGTTTACAGCTCATAGATAAGATGCTCTCATGTCAGTGCAATTAGAAGAGCTTGGAATATGGAGCAGATATGCTAATCACTGTTATAGAACCATCCACATCCCGACTATGAAGAGACAGGATGCATGAATCTAAAGCTGCTTGTGGCTCTGAGAACCAGCATGGTGAGACAACCCCTGTAAGCTCAGCCCCAACTTAATGAAGGAGCTCTACCTGCTAAACATTGAAGGCGATGGCACACTCACAAGCACTGGAACACACAACGGATTTTAATGAGGAATTCAACTCCTTAAAGGGGTTGTCTCACTACATTGATTCTTCTTACCTCAGTCCTGTTTTCTTGGTTTCATTTTGAATTCAGGGGCCTGTTTACTGGCTTCCCATTTGGGTGTGTAAAAACCCAGATCTGTAGCTATACAACAGTGGGGCAGCCTATCAGGAGAGGATCAAAAGGTATGTAGCTACAGGACAGTGCTGGCTTTCAATCGGAGAGATCAAAAGGTCTGTAGCTATAGCAACCATACTAAGGGGGATATTATATATTTATAGTTAATAATTTTATATTATATATATTAATATTTGGTTGTGTAATATATAGGGGGGGTTTCCATGAAATAACTTTGCCCAACATTTTGGGAGGGGTATTTTATGTACGTATGTATGTGTATTATATATATTATTTTAATACATACCATCTACACATAAATTTAGCCCCTCCAAAAAGTAGGGGCAAAGGTCTATGTGTGTGTATATAATATATATTTATATATTATATATTTAAATATAATATTTTTATAATATATATGTACAAATTTTATAATACACATATATACTAAAATACGTACTTTTGCCCATACTTTTTGGTAGGGCCTATTTATTTTTGTATGGTTGTATTGTATGTATGTATGGATTACACAACACACACACAACACACACACACAACAAACAAAACAACACAACAACACACACAACAAACACCACACACACAACAACATACATAACTACATACATACATAAATAGCCCCTCTAAAAAGTATGGGCAAAAGTTATTTCATGTGAAACCCCCTCAGAAGACAAAGCGGGCGTTCCCTCCGTCTGGAGAAAGAAGGATTCAATTTCCAGAAGAGAAAAGCCTTCTTTACCATGAGAACTGCAACTCTGCAGCTGCCTGAGGAGGTGGTCACAGCAGGAACAGGTGAGGGTTCAAGAAAAGCTTAAATTACTCCGTGCAACTAAATAATATTACTACTCAGTTACACAGTATTTATAGATCTTCTCCCCTAAGTTCCTTTTCGGCTGGACAAAGGGTCACCTGGGCAACCCCACAGACAGGAACAGACCAGCCCCTTTCCTAAGGATAGCCGAGAGTGTAGAAAGAGCATTTCCATCATGGCCGACAGACGCTGCCCCTCATCAAAGCTTTGTTGCAGGAGTCCATCAATTTCCCAGTTACAGATTTGTCCTCCAGCGATGCCTTTTCTTCATACAGTAATTACCAATGTATCAAGACTCTCAAGATCAGTTCTATCGCCTCCCAGGGGAGACATTAAGATATAAATCTCTTACACCGCTGAAGCCTTCAATAAGTTATAATCTCTCCCCGGCTCAGGAGAGATAATGAAAAGTGAGGAACTGACCAATGCTTACAGGAAACCTGAGAACGATGTGCTGCAGAGTGTCCAAAAATAATACCGCATAGTGCAGACGGGAACGTACAGCGCCACCCCAACACCTCAGGACAGGACATGTACAGCAGACTGTACGAAATAACCTAGAAGATGCTCAGCAGTAAGGAAGTCCGGGAAATAGAGTATTATAGTAGTTGTATACTTGTACATGTCACGGTTCATGCCGCGGTCCCTGCCTTGGACCGTCGGCCTGTCCGTGCCTGCCATGTCTCTGCTGGGGCTCCCTGTGCAGGGGTCCCAGCAGCCTGTGTTCTGTATGTACTGCTGTCCTGTCCTGTCCGTCTTGTTGCTTCCTGGGTCCTGTCTGTGCCTGTGCCTCCTAAGGGGGTGCCCCCGCCCGGGAGCTTCCTGCCCATTTATTGTTTCCTGTTCTGTGCACTTCCTCTTTCCCCTGACTCTGGCTATAAAGGGAAGTTCTTGACACTACTCTGGGTCAGTTCTTTTCAGTCTTTGCTGTGTCCTGCTGGGTTCCCATCTTGAGCTCTTTCCAGCATCTCAGGTCTTGCTGTTGGGGCCTTTACCCCTGAGATGCTGGTCCAGTGTCTTGGTCATCTGAGCTCCTGGCCGTCCGTCGTCGTGTCTGTTTTCTCCTGTATCCTGCCGTGTTCCTGTCCTGGATTTGCTTTCCTGTTCCTGCCGGTTTCCTGGTCTGTACCTGATGTGTTACCCGTCCAGTTCCTGCCGTATCCTGTGGTGCTATGTTTACGTTAACCCTCCTGTATCCTGCTATGCGTGTTCCTGTGTTCCTGTACTCCACCGCCTGGATTCCTGTCTTGCACCCCGGCTGTCACTGCAGGTAGCCACGTCAGGGGTAGTGACCTGGGGGTCCCGCAGCCAAGTCCATCCGCTTTGCGGCGGCTCTGCGAAGACCAGGGGCCCCTTAGACTCCACTCCTGGTGTGGTCCTCCAGCTACCACCTCGCCTGCGGTGATCACAGAGGATCCACACCCGGATGTCTGCGGTCGGCGCTTCGGCGTACGTCCATCGGCGCCGCACCGTTACAGTACATAGGGGTCAGTATTATAGTAGTTGTATTCTTGTACATAGGGGTCAGTATTATAGTAGTTGTATTCTTGTACATAGGGGTCAGTATTATAGTAGTTGTATTCTTGTACATAGGGGTCAGTTATTATATTGCTAGTTATTATTTATTACTTGTACTAGGAGGCAGTATTATAGTAGTTATATTCTTGTACATAGGAGGCAGTATTATAGTAGTTATATTCTTGTACATGGGGCAGTATTATAGTAGTTATATTCTTGTACATAGGGGCAGTATTATAGTAGTTATATTCTTGTACATAGGAGCAGTATTATAGTATTTATATTCTTGTACATAGAGGACAGTATTATAGTAGTTATATTCTTGTACATAGGGATGGCAGTATCATAGGTAATGTATATATCTCTTGTACATAGGGAGTAGTAGTTTTATAGGTTAGTTTATTTTCTTGTACATAGGGGCAGTATTATAGTAGTTATATCTTGTACATAGGGGCAGTATATATAGTATTTATTCTTGTACATAGGAGGGAAGTATCTATAGTATTTATTATCTTGTACATAGGGGGCAGTATTATAGTAGTTATATTCTTGTACATAGGGGCAGTATTATAGTAGTTATATTCTTGTACATAGGGGGACAGTACTTATAGTAGTTATATCTTATAGTACAATAGGAGACAGGTACTATATAGTGTTATATTTCTTGTACATAGGAGACAGTACTATAGTAGTTATATTCTTGATTCTTGTACATAGGCGACAGTATTATAGTAGTTATATCCTTGTACATAGGGAGAGTACTATAGTAGTTATATCCTTGTACATAGGAGGGCAGTTATTTATAGTAGTTATAATTCTTGTACATAGGGGAAGTATTCTAGTAGTTTATATTCTTTGTACATAGAGGGAAGTATTTAGTAGTTATATTCTTGTACAATAGAGGCAGTATTATAGTAGTGATTATTCTTGTACATAGGGGCAGTATTACTAGTAGTTATATTCTTGTACATAGAGGGACAGTTTTTCTGTAGTCTATATCTTGTAAATAGATGGGCAGTATTCTAGTAGTTATTTCTTGTAGATAGAGGGCAGTATTATAGTAGTGATATTCTTGTACATAGGGGGGAAGTATTTTCATAAGTAGTTATATTCTTGTACATAGAGGGCAAGTAGTTATTTATAAGTCAGTTATATATTTTTGTACATAGGGGGCAGTATTCTAGTAGTTATATTCTTGTACATAGGGGGCAGTATTATAGTAGTTATATTCTTGTACATAGGGGGCAGTATTATAGTAGTTATATTCTTGTACATAGAGGGCAGTATTCTAGTAGTTATATTCTTGTACATAGGGGGCAGTATTATAGTAGTTATATTCTTGTACATAGAGGGCAGTATTATAGTAGTTATATTCTTGTACATAGAGGGCAGTATTATAGTAGTTATATTTTTGTACATAGGGGGCAGTATTATAGTGGTTATCTTCTTGTACATAGGAGACATATTGTACATAGTGTTATATTAGTATAACCCTCTATAATACTGCCCCCTATGTACAAGAATATAACAAAGCCTTGCAATGTCCTGAGAATACTATGAGTGGTACTTAGTATCCTGCAATCCTCCGCTTCCTCGTGCAGCAACCTCTGTAAACAGAATCCCGAGTAATGAAGAAACGTGGGGCCTTACATGTGACAGCCCCGGCTCGGCAGCGGTGGATTACGTCGCTGCTCTTAATATCCCTGGAGTGGTTATAGACTCTGTAATGATCATCTCCTCTTTCCGTGTGAATTACGATACAGCGGGAGCCGGGCTGAAAACAATCAGGCCATTGAAGGGCTGCAAGTGACTGCTCTCTATAATGGGAAAAATAGCTGAAGATGCAGAGGGCAGCAGACAAGTCCAAAAATAGCCCAAAATAACAGGAGCCGCGCACTATGATTTTCCACTACATTGTAAGACAAAAGGGCCGGATCGTCCCATGGAGTTCATACAGTACAAGCCTATCGCTATGTGGACTGACTTTAAAGGGGTTTTGCCACGATGTAATGTTGACGTGGGATCCTCAAAAATGGGTATTTAATCACTTTTCTAAATATGTGATTATAAAAAGTGAAGCCTGTGAGAGCTACAGCCTGACTAAGATGCCCTTAGTTTCCTGAAAGTTTACATTAGACACGACCAGGAGCTGATCTGGCCACACTTGCATGTTTGCACTTCTTATCTGATGACAGGGAACATGAAGAAGCTTGCAAGGGGCTGGGGAGAAAGTGCAGTGTATGAGGTGGTCTGCTGTATAGAGAATACACTGGTTGTAATGTTATTATTTGAGAAAACTTTAGAGACGCTCCCTGCTTCCTGGGTCTCTGCTCCCCCCTCCCTCTCACCCCTGCAGCCGTTCATGACTCAGCATGATTTGTTTATATTCTCTACTGACCAGGTAACAGGTAAGGAACTCACTTCGTGGCAAAACCCCTTTAAGGGCCATTGAGGTGGCATTACAACTAAAGGGGCTCCCATCCCATACGGAGTTAGGGGCCCAAAGCTGGAGCTCCTCGTCAAGCAGCTCTCCATAGCCAGGTGTGAGGACATCATTCGTCTGAGCCCCAGGGCACACAGTGTTCACACCTGGTATAGACCAACTCCAATAAGCTACCAATTTTTCAAGCACCAATACCAGGTACTACTCTGACCTCTGCACCCAATACAGCTACACCCATGTGGGCTCATCTAACCGTGGTGCTTATGTCCTGCCATAGTAACACAGTAAAAGGCCATTTAGAAAATGTAAAAGACGGGGTCAACAATAAAAAGAAGATCCCTTTGCTTGGAACTGAAGCGGGAGATTCAATCCAACCAATGGAATGGAGAGCTACTCCGTCCCCATGTTATGCTATGGGAAAAGGAGTAACCAATGATGGAGGGTTTTCTAAACGGCCTTTTAAATTTTCACTGCTTTATATCAAGAATCATGATAGGTTCCTTCTCTGCACCTATCATATGGATAGTTACTGTGTATATAAACCATATGTCAGTTTGTTTATTGCATGTAACACATCAGCATCTGAGGAAGTGCTTTCTGGCACGAAACGCGTTCTGCATAGTTACAATAAGCATTAAGGCCACCTTCTTAATGTTTTATTTGGAATAAAGTGAGCATTTTATCCTACCTTGGCATTCCACGAGGATTCATTCCAACGAGACGAGCGCCCGATCCATTTTTTTTTTTGTTTCGTCGTCTACAATTTCCTGATGTCCTACCGGCATTAGAGACCAGGACAACGTGGTTGCTGTCCCCGGGGCTTTGCTCTAAAGCCAACCAAGTGTTTATGAATGTTGTGCCTCTATGTTAGTCTGCACAACACCATCAGGTGAGCACCTAAATAATATTTGATTTTGTTCTACATCAGATGTATTTTCAGATAAGAGCGCCATCTCCTTTTCTTTTTATATTTTATATCTACAAGGGGAAGTATACCCATCTACCTATAGGAAGTATACATACCCACCTGTCTGCAGGGGGATATATACGTTCTTATCTACCTACAAGGAGCATATACCTATCTAAATATAGGGACTATATATACCCACACGTCTACAGGGGGATATATACGTAACTTATTAAACCTACAAGGAGCATTATACCTATTCAAAATATAGGGTCACTATTATCTACCCACCACGTCCTAGCAGGGGGATATATACTTTCTTATCTAGCTACAGGAGGGATATATATCTACCAAAAATCGGCATAAATACTTGCCTACCTACAGTGGGCATATATACACCTATCTGTAAGGAGAAGTATACCTAACTATCTACCTATAGGGAGTATATATATCCACCGGTCTATAGGGGGATATATACCTACTTATCCACCTACATGGGGCATATATACCTATCTACATTTAAAAGTATACCTACCTATCTACCTAGAGGTAGTATATATATCCACCGGTCTACAGGGGGATATCTAGCAATAGGGGGCATAGATACCTACCTACAGCAGTGCCTGACATTTCCGCTCTGCTATTCCTAGCTGAGCCTGTTGGAGGGACATTGCTTAAAGAAGGCTTTAAACAGCATGGCCGAAGGCTACAGAGCTCTAGGGGAAGGTGGGGGGTGTTAAAGTTTATCAGTAATATAGATAAGCAAGCTCCTGTGCTGTCGATAAGACACAGCAGGAAGTGACATCCCGGAATCAGGAGCAATGAGAGCAGAGAGAGGTTGTGGGTAACCTAGGGAAGCTTGTGTGCATAAGCAGAAGAGAAGAATTACTCTAGATCTGAGATGAAGCAAAATCAGAACAGCAATGTATTTGGTCAAGAGCTTCATTTACCTTTGCCTTCATGTTTAAAGGCAAATCAGTGTGAGAAGACCCCTTTAAGGTGATTTGTGCTAATCACGGGTCCTGGAGACAAATTAGTGGCGTCTTTATCCTGGATTATAGTTTGTATTTTCTCTTTTTGATTTTGTGAATGGGATTTCACGGCGGCGGGCGTCCAGTGACACGAGCCACGAGCGGGTGAATTACAAGCAATTAAGGAGGAACGTGCGGCTCCTGCCAATCAACGGGTTAAATCGCCTTCAAACAGAAAATGAAACGAGTTCCCGAGAGATGAAAGGAGCAGAAGCCATTTAAAACTCGAAGCTTTGAGATTAGAAATAAATTCCCCTCAGCATTGTGATGCCAACCTTATATAAGCATCTGACAATGCCTCCCCCTGCTCCACGGCCGGCCGCCGCGCCTTCCCCTGTCAGCCGGCATTAATTGCTGAGCCGCTTATCATCTTCAAATGTATCAACTTCTGCAAGAAAATAATTACCGCTACCTTGTTTAACGGATTCAGCCACGTTGTTATGTAACAGCGCTCCGCGGGCTTGTTAAAGGGACAGGACGGCGCTTCATAGACTACAATGGAATTACAGAGGGCCACGGAGGTCCTCCATTAAAGGTCCGTGGGTTATAGCCGATAAGCTTCTTTACAGTGGTCAGGGCTCCATTGTGCCAACATAAAAAGCCCTAAACGCGGTGGTTAGTACATAACAAAAGTGGAAGGATAACCAAGGACCCAGTTGTGGGCACCCAAGGCTCATTGATATGGTGGAGGGTGGGGGGGAGGGGGAGGGGTTAGCCCCTTTGGTCCAAACTGGTTATGATAGAAAGGTGTCAGGACGCACAGGATATCCCCAATTGCCTTCAGACTGGCAAGAGGGCCCATACTGATCCCTCTCCATCACCCAAAGGGTCTATAATGAGCATCAGAACTGGAGCCTGAGACAATGGAGGAAGGCGGGCTGGTCCAATGAAGCAAGTCTTACATCATAAGGACAGGTGAGTCACCTACCTGGTGAAGAGATGGCACCAGGATGCATTATGGGAAGGTGGCAAGATGGCGGAGGCAGGGTGATGGGCAATGTTCTGTTGGGGGGTCCTGGCATCATGTGGGCAGCCAGGTGTGTGTGTGGGTGTGTGTCATTTACCTGGGGAAGAGATGGCGTCAGGATGCATTATGGGAAGGAGACAAGATGGCGGAGGCAATGTGATGGGCAATGTTCTGTTGAGGGGTCCTGGCATCAAAGTGGGGCAGGGTGTTTCATTTTAAAAGGGGAAAAAATGGCCCAAGGGTTTTAAA